>PVIH01030788.1:0-11703 GCA_004025045.1 Sigmodon hispidus | reverse complement strand
TGCAGCTGACAACCAGATCTACATTGCTGGCCATCCTGCCTTTGTCAATTGCTCTACCAGCCAGAAGATTTCTCATCCTGGGGACTCTGATGACTCGAGGATCATCAACAGTATGCTGCTGTCTACCAACCTGAACCCCATCTACTCTATAACTATTGATGTTCTTTACACAATTTGTAATCCCTGTGTTTCTGTCCAGAGAAATGTCATTTTTTGGAAAAATGGAGTTCAGGCTATGGTTGAATTGGATTCTGGGCAAAGTGCTCAGAGGGCCAAGGTCTCACTTAATAGGGCTCACATCTATTGTGACTGTTGCACTCTGAAGACTGAGTTTGCAAAGCCTGTCCATTTAAATGTGTTTAAGAGTGATCAAGATACTTGGGAGTACAGAAACGCCAACATCAGTGGAAAAGATGACCCTTGATGTAATCCCAAAAAATGCCAGTGGCAGGCCCCTCTCCTGGGAGATCATTCTGCAGTATATGTTGAGGGCATGTGGTTTCCCTCTGTGGACTCCCAAGGCTCATGTGCCCCTGCCCACCTCTCATCCACTGAGAAAATTCTCACTTTTCCTCCCTTTCTTTACTTTTCACCCCCCAGGAGGACCCCATGGTGGGTACCACAACCATTACCATGATAAGCACTATGCCCCCCACCTCTCTACAAAGGGAGAAGGATGGGCCCACCTGTGGAGGGTCACTGTCAGGGCCCAAGTTGCCACGACCCCCAGTAAGGTCATCCCCACACCTTCCTACATCACCTGACTTTGGCCCTCATTCTAACAGCCCTGTGCTCATGGTCTATGACTTGCATCAATCTAAGATGAACTGTGACTGAGTCTTTAATGTCTTCTGCTTGTATGGCAATGTGTAGAAGGTGAAAATTATGAAAAGCAAGCCAGTGGCCGCCATGGTGGAGATGGCTGATGGCTATGCTGTGGACTGAGCCATTACTAACCTTAACAACAATTTCATGTTTGGGCAGAAGATGAATGTCTGTGTCTCCAAGCAACCTGCCATTATGCCTGGGCAGTCTTATGGGCTAGAACTTGACTCCTGCAGGTACAAAGACTTCAGAGAGTCAAGGAACAATCTCTTCTTCACCCCAGAACTGGTAGCTAAGAACCTTATTTAGCACCCCAGCAATGTACTGCACTTCTTCAATGCTTCCCTGGAGGTGACAGAGGAGAACTTCTTTGAGATCTGTGATGAGCTGGGAGTGAAGCAGCCAACATCTGTGAAAGTATTTTCAGGCAAAAGCCAGCATTGCTCCTCGGACCTGCTGGAGTTGGACTCTAAGAGAGAAGCCCTGGAGACCTTGATCTTCCTGAACCATTACCAAATAAAAAACCCAATGACCCGTACCCATACATTCTGAAGTTGTGCTTCTCTACTGCTCAGCATGCCTCCTAATAAGATGGTGGGAAGAGCACATCAGGCAGCAGAGCAGCTCTTCTATTAACTGTTGGTTTTCTTTGATTTTGTTGTTTTAATTTACTTTTGCAGTTCTTTTCTTTTTAAATGCTAGATATGTAGAGGCTTAACCACAATGGAAATGCTGGAACTCTGGTGGGGGGGAGTGGAACTGGTAACTCCCAGGATTAACCATCACTTTCTCAGATAACTGTATGTGTGATTTTTCCCCCTGTTCATACACATGTGCTACTCATGTATCTTGGCACATTTCAATAAAATATTTTGAAAAAAAAAAGAGTCAATCAGAGCTAGAGAGGGTCACATGGATGGGTGGCCTCAGGCCTGCACAGGCTCAAGAGGGACTCTGGGATGGCTTTTCTTGAGCCTGCAGGGGATGAAAGGGATGCTTGGATGGCTGTCCTTGAGCCTGCAGTGGCTAGGAGCAACCTGCTCACCTAGCTGTTCTGCATGCAATATCAGGGCACACATCCAAGCTTCCTGGGTGAGGAGGGACACTGAGAACCCTCTTCTCTTCCTTAGGTCAAGAGTGCTAGCTAATCTGGTATACACAGTCAAGGGCCCTGACATGAACTGTTGAAGACACATGACTGGGAGAGGACTGCTTGGGATACGGCTCTCTGGCCCTCATGCACCAGGTCCGGACATGCATTCAGAGAACATCGGAGATACAATGAAGTAAGTTTGATCCTCATAACTGGAAGAGAAAGTGTTATCCAGAACATTGCTTCTTAGATAAAGTGGGGAACAGGCAATCACTGCTTACTCTCATAGGTAAATAACAAGGAATACTATTTTCATGGAGAGGAAGATGCCTGAAATAGATAGTACATATGTTATTCTGCATTTTAAGAACAGTTTACCTGGGGTTGTCCAGTCTGTTGTAGTATGTTTTTCCCAGCCTGTTTGGGTCCAGAGATTTGTGACCTGGCACGCATGTGGTGCTGGCGGTGTGGAGCCTGGTCTGTGCACCCGCAGCTTTTGCGCCCCAAAAGAAATGAATCACACACTTATATACTTTACACTGCTTGGCCCATATCTTAAGCACATTACTAGCTAGCTCTTTCTTCTTAAATCAACCCATTTCCATGAATCTACCCACCTCACCTGAATTCCTACATGCTTCTTCTTCGGGGGACAGATGGCAACTAGTAAACTCCACCCTTCTTCCTACCTGGCTGCCTCTGATTCTCCACCCACTTCTACGGTGCTCTGCATGGTCTAAACAGTTATTTATTTATATCGTACAGAGAACATTCCACTACATAGTCAGTTTGTGACAACTTCGGTGAAGGTCTTTCTGTATTCTGAAATACAGCTCTAGATTGCTTAATAATACTTTCTGTAATGTAAGTCCCTGAGCATCTAGAGAAGATAATTCCCATTAATAAGCATTATACAAAAAAGGTACTTCAGAGAACAAGGACAAGAAACATAAATGCCTTATAATACAGATGCAAGCTGTTTTTCACACAATATTGTTTGCTTTTGGTTAAATTAACAAATTCAGAACACTGGCAAGGTTGGATTCTGAGATGTAGCACCTATGGCCTTAAACAATTTTCTTCGATCTAAGGTTATGTGTTCTCTTTGTTCTAAGGTTGTGGGTTGGATCCTACAATGTTTACATATTTGGGTTGATTTTGGAAGGGTATATAATTCCCTTAAAGGCACAATATGCCTCATGTTAGTGGCTCTGCATGCATTATTCACATTCTTATTTTCAATTTTTTTTTATTTTTTATTTATTTTTAAATAAAGACTCATTTTTATCCTTATATCCCTTTGTTCAAACTCCCTTCCCCATCCTGCCCCTTCCAGTTACACTGTGTTCTTCCCATCTCTTTATCTCCTCCCAAGGACAGGCTGGAGTTCCCAAAATTCCTTCAATTTTACTTATTTATCTTTGACTTTGTTCCCCTGGCACCACTTGCAATTCTCCACACAAACATACACACACATGCACATGTACACTAACACACACACATACACCAGTACTATTCTACAGATTATGTCCTCTGTTAATTTAAGAGACTTCTCTAAGTGATCTTCAACTGGGGATGATTGCCAGACAGGACAGAGCATGACAGGAACTTTTTCATCTCTGAACTTGCTAAGTCCCTCTGGCATTGTGGCAAAGTGAGCTAGGACAGAGGAACCAGCATGCCTGGGTACTTCACATCACAGATACAAGGCCTGTCAGAGGAGGTAGAGGCACTGAAAGCTGTCCTGGACTGCACCTATGGGAAGGCCTGGTCTCTTTTGGGAACCCATCAGTTCACACACTACTCTGGGTGCTTCTCCTGGGATTCACTCTGGGACCCAACCATGACATGACCTCCTTGCCCAATAGCTACACAGAAGCTGGATGATTATGATGATGATGGGGAGGAGGACCTGGTGGTGGTGATGCCTCTCAGATCACTTGTAGGTTTCCTGGGAGTTGGCACTGTGGCACAAACCTTTTCTTACAGTTCCCTGTCACTGAATTTCAACTGTAACATACACACACACATGCACATGGCCACAAAACACAAACACACACACATACACCAGTACTATTCTACACATTATGTCCTCTGTTAATTTAAGAGACTTCTCTAAGTGATGTCAGGAGAAAGCCATTTGTCAGCAAAACCAAAAGAGAGCCAGAGAAAAGCTTGGCCAGGAAGAGAGAGAGAACAGAGAATGGCAGTCAGAGACTTCAACTGATGAAAGACATGTGGCCACATTGGTGACCTAATCCTGTGATGCTGAGGTGCTGGGAAGTGTGTGTGTGTTTGTGATTGTGTGTGTGTATTGTGTGAATTCCAGAAGTGAGCTGTGAGAGCTGCTGTTTGGAGGCTCAAGCAAAAGCCACAGGTTCCCTGGCTGGCATGGTAAGGACAGTGAGAGATTGCAAATGAGCTAGCTGGAGAGGTCATGGGCAGGAAGGAAAACCTCTCCAGGTGAAGCCAGATGCAGCCCAGGCTGTAGAATCTGCTGCACAAACATCCTGTTCTCCAGGCAAAATGGCAGACCCAGGACCCAGGAGTCTGAGCTGCCTGCACCAATCCTGGCAGGCCCCTTGGCACCTGGAGCATGTTCCCTGGACCCTGCTACCACCCCAACCTCTCCTGACCAAGGAGCCCTCTGGAGTCCTTCAGCTGTCCTGCAGGGCCACCACTGTTGCCTTATCCTCGCCTGGCTGGACCCATGTCCACAGAGGCACAGGACTCTGCTGGCGGGATAGACAAACTAGATCTGCTTGATGTCAGTTGTGCACTGTGAATCCCAATGCCCACTGGACACTGCTGCACTCCCTCAACACTTTGCAAAACAAAAAACGGCAAATCCTGATCACACAGCACAAGATGGCTGCCCAGCAGCTTAGACCAGCCTCTCCAACCTGAGGACCTGAGCAAACTGCAAGTGACAGTAGAAGGTTTGTAGGATGGGAGTCATGGTGCAGTGAGGAAATGGGGCTTGGGGACCTCAGGGCTTCCTTCACTGATCTGCCCGGAGATACAGGGCTTTGGGTACCTTCCAGATGCTGAAGGTCCCTGGCTGAGGACACATAGTGGGCAGTGTGGAGAGGAAACCTTGGGGCCAGAAAGGGAGGAAGAGAAAAGAAAAAACCTGCAGTCTATCCCAGGAGAATGTGGACCCCAGGGGACCAGCCTAAGCAACCTTGGAAATCAGGGTCTATGCATGGCCCCCTAGCAGCAATCAGGGCTATTCTGACAATCGCATTCTAGTCCCGCACCCTCTCAGCCCTCCTGCAGGCTGTACAATAATTCAACAGAAGCCTACTGGACCCTTTCCAACCTGGTCACCACTATGGCTGCCAGGCTAGCCTAAGGTAAGCTGACATCTTGCACCCTGGGCAAAAGTAGGCTTCCCAGCCCAGTCAGTATTCAAGAATTGGGGCTGCCAAGCTGTTCCAGGACTGGGAGGGCAGCAGGGTCCAGGGGCAGGCAAGTCCAGAACACAAAGGAAGATTGTCATATGACACATGGGATGAACCCCAAACCTCATTGGGGTCCCAGGACCAGCACTGGATTCCAACCTACCTGGCAGAACACCCTTCCTAGATAGACACAAGGAAACAGGCAGGCAGCTGTATGTACTTCTAGAGACTACAGGTTCCCAGGCCTGAAGTCCCACGATCTGATGTTCAGATGTTCTTCTGTGAGAGAAGGGCCACCAGATTCCTTATTCTTCCTGCCATTCAAAGGACCTGCATGTGGGTTTACATATATCATGTCCCTATTCATCCTCAGCAGAGGCACAAACAAGCCAGGGATATCAGCAACCTTGCCCCAAGAAGCTGGTCAACAAGGACCCTGATGAAAACACAAGGAGACATCAAGTGAAGATACATTCACTCTACACCTTCCCCTTTTGCCTATCAGTCCCCGGACTCTAACCATCTCTTAGGCATTGCCAGGCAACAATTCTTAGCTTCTTCTTGCTCTGTCTAAATCCACCCTCTCCACAGCTTTTCAGGCCTCATTTCTCACCCCAAACCTACACCAACCAACAGACAACCACTCAGGAACCTTCTCTTGTTTTGCTCAAAGGCCCCAATTCCCTTAAAAATAGGAAACTTTTTGTAATCTCTCTTAGCATCCACAATCCTCTGGCTGGAACTAGTCTCAAAAGACAACCTGAGCTCTTGGAAGGAATTCAAGGACACCAATGAGATTCAAACTAGACACAATGGGGGAAGATAGAATCAACAGTCACTCATCGGGGCCTGCTGCAAATCCCCAACCCTGTCCACCTCAGTGAATTCCTACCTGACTAGAAACACTCAGGACACCTTCATGTTGATCCTGAAGGGCAAGATCCATGGAATGGAAACATTTTCCAAAGACAGGAGTACTCAGCCCAAAGCCTCCTTGAAAACATCAACACTCCATATATCATGATTCATTCTCTTTCTCCCCTCCTGCCCTATCTATCTCATTCATTCCTACCTGTGCCACCCCCCCAGTTCCTCCTCTCCCTCTGTCTGACACCGTCCCTGACTTCTATATTCACTCCCATCCAAATGATCAAGGGCAGCTAGGCCTGTCTCGTTCCAGCACAAAATCAATGTTTTGTTGGGAGATGCTATCCACTCTCTACTCAACTGGAAGCCTTCCTTCTGTGGGAGCTGAGAGTCTCCAGAACCCCACCTCCACACTGCTGCCATCTTCTCAGATGTCCACTAGCATACCATCACTCTCCATGCCTCCAGCAGACAACAATAGCTCTGTTTTCCCAACTCTCCCTCTTTCTAAAACTTCCTGGGGGTATTGGCTCTGAGGCTAGAAGTGGCTAACCTTGAGGTTCAGATGAATGTGTGTGTATGTGTGTGTGTGTGTGTGTGTGTGTATGTGTTTGACCAAATTCCAAGTGGTTCCAGGAGAACAGTGTCAAATAAATAATAGAAAAGAAATTTTGCCAACTTTGCTATGGTTCCCATAAAAATGTTCTCTTTCACCAAGCCACAAGAAGAGAAATTCTACATGCCCATTCAACCTGTGACATAACACACTTAGGACAGGACTACTCCATACCTTGTGACCACCTGGGCTGAATCAGAAGGATGGAGACCTTAAAGGTTTCCCCTACATGCCAACATGTCTTTCCACCTTCAACCCTTAGCTGACAAACATAACTGATACACATTGTGCCCTCTCTGACTGGGTCTATGAACTCTCATGGGAAGAGCTTCCTCTTTAGACAAGACTCAAAGAATAAAATAACCTCCCCCACAAATACCCATACATCATACACACCTACAGAAACACACACACACATATACACACACACACCAGTACTATAGTACAGATTATGTCCTCTGTCAATTTCAAAGTCTTCTCTAAGTGACCTTCCTGTTGGGATGATTGCTAGACAGACAGAACAGGACAGGAGGCTTTTTCATCTCTGAACTTGTGAAGTCCCTCTGACTAGGGACCTCACATTACAGATACAAGTCCTGTCAGATTAGCTAGAGGCACTGAAACCTGTCCTGGACTGCACCTACAGGAAGGCCTAGACTCTTTTGGGAATCCTTCAGTTTACACACTACTCTGGCTGCTTCTACTGGGATTCACTCTGGGACTTGACTATGACATGACCTGCTTGCCCAATAGCCACACAGAAGCTGGATGCATAGGATGATAATGGGGAGGAGGAGGATCTGGTGGTGGTGCTGCCTCTCAGATACCTTGTAGTGTTCCTGGGAGGTGGCTCTGGGGCACAAACTTTTTCTCACAGTTCCCTGTCATTGAATTCCAACTGTAGCACAATATCAGAAGAAAGCCAATTGTGAGCAAATCCAAGAGAGCCAGAGACAAGCTTGGCCAGGAAGAGAGAGAGCACAGAGGATGGAAGTGAGTGATTTCAATAGATGACAGACATGTGACCACCTTGGCTACCTAATCCTGTGACCCTGAGGTGCTAGGAAGTGTGTGTGTATGTGTGTGTGTGTGTGTGTGTGTGTGTGAGTGTGTTTTTGTGAATCCTGAAAGTGAGCTATGCCAGCTGCTGCTCGGAGGCTCATGCAAAACCCACAGGTTCCCTTTCTGGCATGGTAAAGACAGAGAAGTCTTGCAGGTGGGCTAGCTGGAGTGCTCATGGGTAGGAAGGACAAGCTCCCCAGGTGAACCCAGATGCAGCCCAGCCTGCAGAATCTCCTGCACAGACATTCTGTCCTGCAGGCAAAAATGGCAGCCCCAAAACCAGGTAGCCCATGCTGCCTGCACCCAACCAGGCAGGCCCCTTGACACCCAGACCCTGGACCCGGCTTCTTCCCTCACCTCCCCAGACCAAGGAGCCTTCTGGAGTCCTGCATCTGTCCTGCGGGGCCACCACTGTTGTCTTGGCAGGCTCCATGTCCACAGAGACACAGGATCTTGCTAGGGAGATAGACAAACTAGATCTGCTTGATGGCAGTAGCGCACCATGAATGCCAATGGCCATGTTACATGGCTGCACTCCAACCGCCCTTTCCAAAGCAAAAAAATGGCAAATGGCTGATCGCACAGCACTACATGGCTGCCCAGCAGCTAAAACCAGACTGGACAACATGGGGCAGTAAGCAACTGCAAGAAACAGTAGGAGGTCTGGAGGATGGGAGTCACGTCGCAGTGAGGAGATGGTGCTCGGGGACCTCAGGGCATCCTTTGTTGGCTGCCCAGAGATACAGGGGTTTGGGTACCTGCCAGATGCTGAAGGTCCCCTGCTGAGGACACATGGTGGGGAGTGTGGATAGGAAAACTTGGGGACAGAAAGGGAGGAAGAGAAAAGCAGCAAGCCTGCAGTCTATACCAGGGAAATGTGGACCCCAGTGGACCAGCCTAAGCAACCTGGGAAATCAGGTTGCATCACCCCCTAGTGGCAATCAGGGCTCTTCTGACAATCATTTTCTAGTCTCCCACCCTCTCAGCCCTCCTGCAGACAGTACAATAATTCAACAGAAGCCTTCTTGACCCTTTCCACTGTGGTCACCACAATGCCTGCCCAGTTAGCCTAAGGTCAGCTGACACCTTGCACTCTGGCAAAAGTAGGCTTCCAAGCCCAGTCAATTGTCAAGAATTGGGGCTGCCAAGCTGGTCCAGGACTGGGAGGGCAGCAGGGTCCAAGGGCAGGCAAGTTCAGAACACAAAGTAATGTTGTCATATGACACATGGGATGACCAGCACATCTCATTGGGGTCCCAGGACCAGCACTCAATTCTCACCTACCTGGCAGAATGCCCTTCCCAGATGGACACAAGGCAACAGGCAGGCAGCTAGCTGTGTGCACTTCTGGAGTATACAGGGTTCCATGCCTGAGGTCCCATGGTCTGATGTTCAGATGTTCTTCTGTGAGAGGAGAAGGGTCACCAAATTCCTTAGTCTTCCTGCCATTCAAAGGACCTGCATGTGTGTTCACATAGATCATGTCCAAATTCATCCTCAGCAGGGACCACCAAGGGGCCAGGGATATCAGCAACCTTGCCCCAAGAAGCTGGTTAACAAGGACCCTGAAACAAAGACAAGGAGACATCAAATGAAGATACATTCACCCTACTGCTGCCCCTTTGCCTGCCAGATTCATAGCTTGAATCTAATAAAACAAGGTACAATATTTAAGTGAAAATTCATGAAAACGTGTATAAATTTTAAAAAATATTGTATGTTTTAAAGTCCTGTAAGAGAGGAGACACAGAATGTAGTCTAAACATTCCTTTTAGAATATTACTTATTACAAGGTAATATAGGTTTAATATTATAGGATTATATCTTTTCCAGAAAACCAACTCCATCCTTAAGTTACATTTTTAAGTTGCATTTTTCCTATGTATACATTTATACAAATATTTCATTTTTTTAATTCATTTTCTTTCTCTCTCTTCTCCCTCCCACATCTGTCTCTAGAAAGCTACTCTGGTATCAAATTCGTTCAGAGGATATCCATACTTGGAAAAGAAGGATGGCTAAATAGGGCAAGTTCCTACTTCCATGCCAGGTTCACTGAGGAAGTATTAATAAACTTTGTTGGGATGCAGGAACTACATAAAGGATTATCTTGTTTTGAACTGTTCTTTTTGTATTAGGTCATTATCATGGTAGATTATAGAGGAAGATTAAATTTTCCTACATTTGAGTGCAAACACAGAAATAAATACCCATCGTACTGTGTGTATAATATTTATTATAGTAAGTAAATTATGCACTATGGTATCAATCTCTTTTTGACATTGTAATATTTGTATAATGCTGAACTGGAGAATTAAATCTCAGGTATAATTAAGAAGATATTCAAGGATACATATGAGCACCCACAAATACAGACATGTTCTCCTTTGTAAATAATTAGCAATTTCTTGATGGAAGGGGAGTAGTGGTGAGTATGAATGAAATACAGTTTTAAAAATATCGGTGAATAAATTTTAAAAATTAGCCTTTTGTCCCATTTTGAAAATAGGAATTGCTTGACTTAATCAAACTGTGTGTTAAAAACTTTGGTATCTGAAATTATTCTTTCAAAATTTTAAATTAAAATTTTTTAGTCCTTTACTATTTCAGGAAGCACATAATTCTATTGCAGAGTGATTTTGTTTTCATATTCAAGGGCTTCATATCCCCAAACAGAACTGTAAAATATTCATGACCATACTTTCATATCTTCTCAAGTGAACAAAAGTAGACCACAGAAAATGTGACTGCCAGGTGCACGTTTTAATCCCAACATGAGGAAGAGAGAGGCAGAAGAAAGTCTTACTTAGAGGTCAGTGTCCTTCTTGTTTAGAGAGACTGGAGGGACAGCCAGGAAAAAAATAATGAATAACCCTGAACTTTTGTGAGAACTTTCCAGTACCCTTGCAGAAATACAGCTATTTTTCTTCTTGAAATATCCAGGAAAGGAAACCAGGAAATTTGGGGAACCTTACAGTCATGCTGACCCACAAGCTATGTCCTTTCTCCCAACATACTTTCTACAAAGAAAATCCTGCCTGACTATCAGCCTATCAGCTTTTACTAACAATGAGAACATTACATGTTTCCAGAGTGCTGATTTCAATACCCAGCACTGCAAAAATCAAGCATGGTGTTCTGTGAATATAAACCCAACACTATGGGAGTGAAGATAGGAAAGTCAGAAATTCAAGATTATTTGGCTACATAGGAAGTTGGAGGCTAGCCTGGGCTACTAGTGAATTAGCCTGCCATTGTCTTAGGCTAAAAAACCATGTAACAATAAAGAAAATCCATGTTCATTCCTACTCTGTTGTCAGTAACTGTTTAGGTGCTTTAAACTCTTAATGTCCTTTAGATAAATCTCTGTGAGGAAGATCTGGAGCCCCATATCCAGATCCCCATTACTCAAAGGCAGAAGCAGCAAAAGCCTGCCTGTGCTACATAGCCAGATATCTCCCAAAAATAAATAAATAAACAAACAAATAAAAACTTTTTAAGGGCCACACTAGGTAAGAGTTGTATCCATTTTCATAGCATGCAAGATGCCCTGGGTTCCACTACAGCACTGCCAGCCATAAATAAACAAATAATACCAATATTGGCCTACTATGTCTGGCTGCATGGTTTCATTCCTTTAGCAAATGTGAATAACTTTAAAATGAGTTCTCTGCAATATTTTTACATGCCACAAGAGGGCATCAAACCCTTCTACAAACATTCAAGACAACACAGTTTATAGCTCATGGATTCTGAGAAAGAAGCTGACCACACAGTAAAGTGCTAAGGTAGGTGTGTGTGTGTGTGTGTGTGTGTGTGTGTGTGTGTGTGTGTGT
>PVIH01030787.1:0-11715 GCA_004025045.1 Sigmodon hispidus | reverse complement strand
ACCCCTGACCTCCATGTGCATGCACACACAAAATAATAATAATAAATGTAATAAATTGAGTATGGTGACAGAGGGAAATTAAGTCTACATAGACACAGGAAAGTGGATACTTTCCTGTAAGAGAATTTGACACTCATAAGAAGAAAATGACCGACACTTGGTAGGAGCCTGCTCAAACCTTCCCCAGACCAGTCTAGAAAGGTGGTTCAGAAAAAAAGACATCTTAGACATCTGACAGTGTCTGGAGTCAGTTTGTACTCACAGACTAAGCTTGCAACTACCATCTAATGAGCAGAGGCTGGGGTGCTGTTAAATATCCCAGATACAAAAAACAAAGGCTTTCAGGATAGAACAATTTCCAGCCCATAGTCAATGAAGCATCGCCAGGATCTCTGTCACTAATCCTGCATCAGAGGCAGACCTAACAGTGACAATCACAGTCCAAATTCTTAGGGTCAAATTGGTTTTTTATTTCTAATAATCACTTACTTGTTTTTGTATTATGAGTGTTTTGTCTGTGTGTATGTGTATGTTCCACACGTGTGCCTGGTGCCTGTGGGGGCCGGAAGAGGGTAGCAGATCCCCTGGAACTGGAATTCCAGGTGGTTGAGAGCCACCCTGTGGGTACTGAGCCTGGAACCTGGGTCCTCTGTAAGAGCAACAAGTGCTCTAGCCACAGAGCCATCTCTTCAGTACCAATTTAGCTTTTAAGTTACTTTTTATTTGGAGGCAGAGACGTGGCTCAGTGGTACCTGCTGCCTGAAGACCCAAGTGTGAACCTCTGGTCCCACATAGGAGAAGTGAACTGACTCTTGGGTCGTCTCTGATCTCCACAGATATGTGTGTACTTTTCCCAGAAATAAGTCCAATAAAAAAATTAAAAATTTTTCATTCAAGTTTCATTGACACATAATTATTTACATTTAATCAGAAACAATGACTTTCAACAACTTGATAATGTATTATTTTAGATTCACTCCCATTATTTTCTCTTGCCCACTTCCCTATCTTGCTGAACCCCCTTTTTCCAATTACTTCCCTCTCCGACTTTCCTGTCTCTCTGTGTGTACCTGTGTCTCATTGAATTTAATTCACTGTTAATGCCTTATTCTTACAAATTAAAAAAAAATGACTAGGATAACCAAACATTTGGAGTTTTAGTCCATTCTGTAACCAGAAAGACAGAGATTTTTAAATAAAAAACTGGGAAAACCTATCCTTTTAGAGCCACACCTGTAAGCACAGAAGCCACCATACTTGATGGGTATCTCTTCTCCTGATGGGGCCACCTCATGTTCCATCCTGCAGAAAAGCCACATTGGGATTGCCTGAGCCACATCATGCCAAATGGCTGTTCCAAACCTTCGAAACCTTGACTTAAATTCATGTGTCTTAATATTAGCTTGCTAATTACTTCCTTGGATCCTTGACACCTCAGTTTTTTCCACTTCACAATATAGATCACAGAAATAGGTACAGTATAGCTTCTTTCCTAATTTACTATTACACTTCTTGTATCCCAACCCATCAAAGCACTGAAGTTAGCTTAGTGACCAGTGGGATATTGGCAGGCTGGCCCTTTTCACTTCAGCTTTTCTCCCATCTGCTATGCTTTCTGTTTTGATTTTCAATTATACACTCCACCTGCTCTTCTGCCTCTCTGCGTGCTGTTTTATTCTAGAGGCTTGTTTTCCATGTATTGGCAGACACCCCAGAAATCTTTCCTTTTCCCAAGCTTATCCACACACAACACAATTATGATAACAATTAGGCTGGCTGTTTCCAATCCACTGTTGAAATGGTGCAGAGAAGTTCTTCAGATAACCACCGTGGTCATGACCTGCGCTTTTGGTTTATCTGCCCAGATGTCCATAGCATGGTGGTTTGTGCCTACTTTGATCTACATAAGTCATCAGGTTATATAGTTAATGGCAGCACTTTCTCCTGTCCTGCTTTTCTCTGATGCTGGTCTGAAGTGGTTAACAGCTCTGATTCCGTTTCTGCATTGTCAGGCCACAAGTCATGTGA
Organism: Sigmodon hispidus; assembly: GCA_004025045.1. Classification (NCBI taxonomy): domain Eukaryota; kingdom Metazoa; phylum Chordata; class Mammalia; order Rodentia; family Cricetidae; genus Sigmodon; species Sigmodon hispidus. Next base: position 9,687 of record PVIH01030787.1, on the reverse strand, counting down.
ATGGAATGCTGATGAGCAACATTTCAGATCCATGAATACATACTTCCCTCAACAAAGCAGCCACTCTGTGACTCTTGAATACTTCTCTTAAAGCCAACCATCTCATGATTCTCATGTAATTCTATCAAGTTTATTGCTCAGATTATTGACAAATACAGAGATGAGCTTGATGGTTCACCTTGGATAGACTGGCTTTCTTCTTCCTCCTCCATTATTCACCTGGACTGGGATTCTTGACTATAATAGGCCTGGTCAATCTAATTATGGATGTATTATTTTTTAAGCATCATGGTCACCTACTTCCACAATAGAGTCATCAGCCCTGGTAGTCCCTGTAAACAAATCACATCGCTTTTGCCCCACAAATAGAAACAGATACTGGAGCATAAGATTGGTTGGGGGTCACTTACCCTGGCCAAGTATGTACTTTAGCAAGTGAAAAACCAGGAATATTCACTAGTGTGAAATTCAACAAAAGTGTATATTGTTTGTTTTGAGATAGGGTTTCTCTGTGTAACAGCCCTCGATGTCCTGGAACTTACTTTGTACACCATTCTGGCATTGAACTTCTGCCTTTGCCTCCTGAATCCTGGGATTAAAGGTATGTGCCACCATCAGCAGCTGTGTGTTTTATGTTGTGCACAATATAGCTTTTATTGTTCTAAGTAAATAAATGTCTGGTATTTATAATATATAATATATAATAATTATATATACTTATTATATATAAAATATATATTATTATATTATATATAATATATATAATAATATATAATAATTATAATATATAATAATAATATATATTTATATAAATAAATAATGTTCTAAGTAAATAAAAAAAAGAATCTAAAACTGAAAGTGATACACAGAACTTCCTCCTATAATATAAACTAAAAATGCATGCTGTGTACATTGTACATGACAGGGACTAGATTATGACAATTTTCAAGTGTCCTTTATTCTTACAGAGATAGGTGAGGCTATCATGACTTGTGGCACCATCGACACTTTATTAAGTGTGAGTGGAGTCTTGTCTCACTTTATGAATCTTCCACAAGACACTGACCCAAATTTAATAGCCAAATTTGACAACTCTGAGGCTAGTTTATTGGTTTGTTCATTATTTATTATTTGTGCAATCTGCATCAGCTTGTTTACCACATTCCCTGAGCCTCCCAAACATGACCAACTTCATGTTTGAAATATATCACAGAAAATGAGGTATGCTATTTTTTTGAGTAAATGAGCTCAAGTAAATTGGTAACATAAGTGGATCAAGGAGAAGATTCTCCTTTTATCTCTCAATATTTACTCAGATTCAAGAATATATAGATAAGAAAAACAAGTAAAATTGCAATGAGATTTTATCTTGCTCCCAACAGAATAGCTCTCATCAAAGAATCAGAACTGAAAAACCTTTACATGTCCTTATTGGGAATTTAATTATAGCCACTGTTGGGGTTGGGATACTAAAAATAGAATGGCCATACAGTCCAATTGTTCCACTCTTGGGTATATGCATTACTGTGATTTGAATCGAGAGTGTCCATCACAGACTCTTGCTTTGAAGACTTGCTCTTTGGTTGGTGGCACTATCTAGGATAATGAAACATTTAGGAGGTGAAACTCCCTTTGGAGAAGTAGGTTCACATATACAGAGAAGTACTGCCCACTGCCTTGTTCCCTTAGTGTGTACAACTTGTTTTCTTATACCATCCTGACCACCTGCCTAGGAGTGCCATCACTCACAGTATGTTGGCCCCTCCCTTTTCAATCAAGAAAATGCCATCTGGATTTGCCCTACAGACATCTTAGCATATGTCAAGTTGATATAAAAACTAGCCAGCGCAGCCATCTTTGGTTTGAGTTTATTGGATCAAAGAGAGTTATTGTAGTAGTTTGAATACAATTGCCCCCATAATCTCACAGGAAGTCTCACTATTAGGAGGGATGGCTTTGTTGGAGTGGGCATGACCTTGCTGAAGGAAGTGTGTCACTGTGGAGGTGAGTTTGAGGTTTCCTATGCTCAGAATATTGTTCAATGTTTCAGTTGCCTTCCTGTTGCTCCTTAGTCAAGAGTAGAACTCTCAACTCCAGCACTACTTCTGCCTGTATTGGCACTATGCTTGTCGCCATGCTGATAATGGACTGAACCTCTGGAAATCTAAGTGCCTCTCTCAATTAACTCTCTTCACAGCAATAAAAACCCTAAGACAGTTATCAAGCAAACATTTGGGAAGAGTAGGAACAAGGGGCAATTTCAGACACCAACAGGGACAAACTTGATGGACACTGTCAGAGCATGGTAAATGAGGGGACATGCAAGATAACTTTAGCTAACGTGAAAATAAAAACATCCCAAAAGTTTTGGTAAAGAATTTGGGTTCTATTGTAACTGTACCAGGAAGATGTTTAAGCAGGAGAATGAATTTAGCCAATTTGTCTTCAAAAGACTATGAAGCTAAGCATATATGAAAGAAAAATAAAAACACTGTGATGGAATTCAGAATTACCTAGGAAGAACAGCTTGTGCAGAGACGTGCATGATGTGTGCATGTGTGCATGTGTGTGTGTGTGTGTGTGTGTGTGTGTGTGTGTGTTTCAAGAAAGGATTAACTAAGGAAAAAGACCCTACCCACAAAATGTGTGGCATCTTCTAAAAGAGTGGCCCAGATATAAATTGGTATAAATAACACTGGCGTGTGCCTGCTTGCCCCTGCTGCCTTTTGTCTGAGCAATTGTGTCTCTTGATGCTACCCTCTACCAGCATCACACTCCACCTTCTCCAGTCTTCCAGCATTAACTGGTACTAGCGAGTCTCCTGGGAAAGTTCAGACTCTCAGTACCAGGTGGAGATGAGCACCACTTGGTGATGGAGCCGATGCTGGTTCTTAGCATGCCTATGTGCTGTAACCACTGTTGGGCTACCCTGCCCTTATTGTGTAAGTCAATCTAAATGAATCCTCCTTCATCACACATACTTTCTAGTGAGCCCGTCCTTCTAGAGAACCCTGTCTGTAGCATACACATAGAAAACTTGAATGGGAATTTTCATATTCTTAATAAGAAAGAGGAGAAAAGACCCAAATGTCCATCATCAGTTGAAGACGAGATCAACAAAAGATGGGTAATCAATACAATAACTTATTGTTTGTCCACAAAAAGAATGAGCTGGTGATCCTTGAACAAATGGAGATCTTTATGAAATAGTCACAGAGAGCCATATAGTGTATTATTCTGCTTATGTAAAATACAAATAGGCAAATACTCAAAAATAGAAAGATTAATGATTGTTTAAGGCTGCAAGAATATGTTCTGAGAAGGTGCTAGCTGAAGACTTCAAGGTTTCTTCTAGAATGGACAGAAATGTTGTAAGATTGATTGTGATGGTGATTACCAAAATGTGAGTATACTTAATGTCATGAATTGTATACTTTAAAATGAGTAAACTGTATGATACTGAGTCATATCCCAATAAAGCTGTTATCCCACCCACCCAGACACCAATAAAAGATTGCAGTAAGTGCTATAGAATCCTGATATCTTCCTTCTTGTCTGACCAAGAGAAACTAAAAGGAGCTACTGAGACTGTAGTCAGCTTTCAATAGGGAGAAGAGAGCTTACATTTGTGCAATATATGCATAAAACTTTATTGCAGTAATATAAGAAATGTTAAAATATAGTGTGTAATAATGTGCTACATAATCTTCCAAGAGAAATTTTTGTTCTACACTAAAGAGGCTCAGAGAAAGGCATAAATGATCAAATGCATTTTAGAAATAGTTATATTATATTGCCTTTTGGAGATTTGATCTATTTTATCAGCCTACAAAAGTCCTGAGAAATCCTGCAGCAGCTCTAGTGCATAACAAAAGTGCCTGTCATAATAGAATTCAAGTCTGTCCACGGGACAGCTCTTCCTCAGCTCAGCAGTAAGGTGACAGGAAGACAGAGCCCAAAGTGGATATGAAAAGGAATTTACAGTCCTCTCAGAAAGGACCATCTTGGCTCCTGCACTATGAGGACCAGACAGATCATCTACAATGACACTGGGACATGAGGAAATGATGAAGGAGATGTCCCATGGGGCTTTGACTCCCTAATGAAAACAGAAGCAAGGCCTTTCCCTCCAGTGACCACTGATTCTGTGCTCTGGTCTTTGCCCAGAAGCAGGCCTAGATCCACTGGTCACTGATTCTGAGAACCAGGGTGAGGTTTCTAAGAGAATGTGGATTGGATTAATTAAGCATTCTGTTTGCTCTCAACTCTCAACATGGTATCTTAGATCTTATGCTGATTTACTCAACAAATATTTAAGAAGCACTTGGGGTGTGTCATCTGCTTTGTAGACCTGGTATATGTTGCACCCATGTTGAGGGACCCCCAAAGACCACCAGGGAGCTGGGTTCTGTTGTAAACACACAAGGGTCAGTTTATTGTTTTGGACAGGTTCAAACAAACCCGGGTTGAAACCCTTTGTTCTAGTGCATGGTAGGGTTTCAGTCCCAAGCCCAGAGGTGAGGGGGTTTTAAAAGAAAAGCCTATGTAAGTGGGGTGTTACATGTCTTGGCATTCCAGAATTGGGCAAAGGGGTATAGGGTACAGTAACTATTGGCTACACTTTTTGCACAAACCCAAGCTTTCAGTCTACTAGCTGAACTTTCTGGGTGAAACTAACTTTTGACTCTATTGGCTGTCAGGAGCATTCCTGAGATTCTTTCCAGATTCTCAGACCTGTGCCTGCCCTGCCCTCAAGCATTAAATGCTCTTTTCCTGAAATAGAGTTTTTAATGATAAATCCATGCCTTCACAGGTACTGCAGCAAAGAGCAAACCCAGAAGGGATGCTTTCTCCCAGGGAGCCAATATTTTGGTGGAAGGAACAGAACTTAGAGGAAATAGAGAAGTGTGTTACATGATAAGGACAAAACAATTAAAACATGTCAGAAGAATATGAAGAATCAGGATGGCAGTGGGGGGTGAAAAGGTGATTTTTGAAAAAAATACTTGAGATAGTGACTTTGGAAGGACCAGCAGAGGCAAATAGCCAGCTGAGAGCATGCTCACAGCTCGATCAAGTACCTGCCTAGATGATGGTGTGTCTGGGGTAGAGACTGAGTAGGAATTCTGGAAAATGAGGTCAGAGAGATGGCAAGCTGTGAGAACTCAATCTAAGAATGGAGTCATGTGAGAATTCTGAGTGCTTCTGCGAAAACTTCAAGAAAACAAGAGCCTTCTGACCTCAGTTTCCTCAAAGCAAAGGATTTTTCTTAGAATGTGTTTTCAACCTCCTCCCAGATGTGCTGGGGATCATGCATTTACTACAAACATTATTCATGTGTCTCTGTGGAAAAACATGGTTTTATTAAGAATGCCTTGTCCTTGTGATTGTACGCTTTACTCGGGTGACTCTTTTTAACCCTCAGAGTATAAACTGTCTTATGCTCTGAATAAATTTGGCTGTTGCATGAGACTTTAGTCTGCCTCATTCTTAGGCCCAGACCTCATAGGTCTAGCCTTAGGGGTCCTAAATGTGAGAATGTAATGGTAGATGGCAGCTGCTGTGCACCAGCTCTCTCCCTCTCACAGATACTGACAGGAACCCTACAGAGACACTGCAGGCATGAGGTCTCACTTGGGAAGTGAGTTGACCTCAAAGGGCATTGATGCCCTTCACATCCTGCTCCCCAGCCTCTTCCCTGTCAAGAGGGTAGATCCAGGAAACCTGGCTGCTACTCTTGCTACAAACCTCCCTCTCATCCTCAAAAGGTATAAGAACAGACCCCATTTCTGCTACTCAGACTCTCTTCAGAGACCTGACATTGACCATCTAACTCTAGGGTTTGGAGCCTGAACTCTCCTTGGGAGTCCTGCCATACTGTCTCCCCTTTGCCTCTTTGACCATGGCATTAACAAGTCTTCTAACAATGTCAATGTCCAGGAATCTGTGTCTTCTTGAGCCCTCTCCTCCCTCATCCAAAACCTAACTAGAGAATTTGCCTTCTATGCTGAGTGGGATAGCAAACCTTAGAGAGTTTTGAGCAGCTCATCTTGTGAACTGACACAGCTTAGACCCTAACCAGATCTCTCTGCCTTCTGAGTGACTAATGGTTGGAGACCAAGAAAAGCAAGAGGCAGGACTCCGGGACCTAGATGGTGAGAGAAGAGGTGCTAAATGAATAGTGGCTGAGTTTCAGACAGATGTTACTACTATTCTTGTTGTTACTATCATTAATTTTTGAAATAAGGTCTCTATCCTAGGCTGATTTTGAACCCTCTCTGTAGGGGAGGGTGACTTTCTGATCCTCTCACCTTTACCTCTGGAAGGCTGAGTCTATAGGCAGAACACATGGTTTAAGTGGTGCCTTTAAGGATCAAACTCAGAGCCTCAGACATACTAGACCAACACGCTAACTGTGCTGTATCTCAGCCAGGTTTCCTATCATGCTTTAAAGAAGGGGTGGACAGCTAGGAAGGAAGAGATCAGGAATAGTGCCAGTTCTCATTAAATGATTCCTCCTAATTTTACTCTTCAGAGGCTAATTTCTTCTTCTACTCTCTAATACTATGATTCTCTATTGAATCTTCAAAATTGCCCCTGGGCATGTGCAGACCCTTTAAAACTCCCAGCAGATGGTAATCACATGGCTTTCTACTGCAGATGCTCAACTGTTATGGTAAATGCTTTAGACTGAGCATGCTCAAGAAGATCTTCCTCACAGTGTGGATGACCTGGGTACAGTTAGTAGCAGAACTACATAACTCCTAATTCACTGTGCATGTGAAAATAGTTCTAATATGCCTACCCATCCACAAATACAGGGTAATAAAAACCTCATCAATTTTAGTGTAAGTACACAGATGACTGAATTTCAACGAACTGAGCTGAAGAAGCTGGAGAAAAAGCACATGTGCTGAGATCAAAGGGTTACAGAGATGGCCGTCAGTCAACTGCCTGCTGGGCAAGCATATGGATTTGAGTTCAGATCTTCAGCACACCCAAGAGCCAAGAGTGCATTATCCATAATGCCAGCCCTGGGGAGTTGAGGAAGTGGACAAGTAGATCCCTAATGCTCATTGGCCACTCAGCCTGGATGAATCAATAAACTTTAGATTCACTGAGAGACCCTGTCTCAAAAAACAAAGTGTAGAGGAAGACCCCTGACCTCAACCTCTATCCTTCAAAAACACAGGTGAATGCATGAATTCATACATTTATGCCAACAGAAACACATAGAAGATATCCAAGTGGACATGTCAGATAGGTAGTTGGACACAGAGAACTTGGGGTTCATAATCCATACTTGCATCCAAGCTACAAGAGTGAAATCATCACTACAGAGATGGCATTTAAAGCTACACAACTAAGTGACTTCATCAAGAATTGAGTTTAGGTCAGAAGAAAGGTCTAAAGATTCAGTTTTGGTTGGAGTCACTTGAAGAGTTAATGAGGAGAGATTACAATGGTATCAAGTGATGTTGCCAGTAGGGTTGAGGGATGCCTGGATTTATCATGGAAACAATCTGGACAGAGCAATTTAGATGGATGCAAGGAGATTCCAGAGTGTATGGAAATGAAAAATTAAAGACATAAGATTAATGCCTAATATTCCTGAGGATTTCATAAAGAAGAGGTGAATGGCAGAGTAATAATAGTCCGTCAAGGGAACTTTTGCTTTGATTTTATTTTTTCCCTATAAAGAAGAATAGCAAAGAGAAATATCAACTAAATTTTTTTTTTTTAAATAGAGGAGAGAAAGTGCATAATTGCTATGCTGTGGAGAGGCGGCCTAGAACAGATGGTGTTTCATGCACTAATTTTAGGGCTGTCCTAGGATAGAATTATGCTTAGTTCATCTTAGCAACCCGTGTCAAAATAAACTAGGAAGAGGTGGTCTTCGGCATTTTGAGTTTAATTTTAGGTTGTAGGGTTTTACTGCCTTCTACTTTAAGTAATAAGATGAAGTATCATTGTGATTTGTATTTTAATTTCACTGTGCGATTTTGATAGAGGAAGAAGTTAATGAATTCAAACTCAACTTTTAAGAAAATTTGACTTTTTGTTATTTGAAACAATGTTATCAGACTTACTGTAATCATCACTGTAGAGATTTAAGAACAAAGGTATGTCTCATTTTTGCCCAGGACAGACCTAATTTTTTATGCCTTAGGAAAATTAAAAAATTTTTTAGTTGATATTTCTTCTTCTTTCTCTTTTAAAAATATGTCAACTTGCCTGTCAAATGCCTACATCCAAAATTCTCTTGAAAGTGATGAGCATTGTGAGTTGGAGAGAAGGCTCAGCAGTTAAGAGCATGTCTCAGTAATAGAACTCAGATTTGGGAGCAGTGGGCACCTTCACCCACTGGACTATCTGGCTGGCCCTGAACTAACCAATGCTAATGGTAAATAGTCTGACATGAAAACAATATTTTGTATAGTTTGTTGGTTTCCTAGGCAGTATTCAGAGTTTTGCTTATATCATACTATAATCATTTGATAGGATTGCATTCATGACAAAGTTGTGTGACATCTCAATCTCTATTCTAAGCTATTATAGGTTATCTGAAAAATTTTACCTTTTTTTTTTTTTTTGTATGTGTGTGTGGTCACTGTTACAAGTACCCAAAAAGAACCTGTTCAAAGAAAGATTAATTTATGATTCCAGAAGTTTCACTCCAAGCCTCGAGGACTTTGGGCCTGAAGTATGGCAGAATGTCATGGTGGTAGCAGTGAGAGGCAGAGGCTGCTTATGTCAGAGAGATTGTAAAGCAAAGAAGAAAAGAAAGGGAAGAGGCAAGAGGACTCCAAAGTTCCCTTCCTGTCCCAGAGTTACTGTTTGGGTGTCCACCACCTAGCTCCCAAATATTCTTACTTGTAAATGCCCAGCCTTAGCTTGGCTTGTTTCTAGCCAGCTTTTTAAACTTAATTTTCTCATTTCTCATTAACATTTTGCCTCTGGGCTTTAAACCTTTCTTTATTCTATATATTGTTCTTTTCTTCTTACTGTGTGGCTGGGTGGTTGGCTCTTGGTGTCTTCTTCTCCTCCTTTTCTTGCTCTTCCCTCTTCTCTTGAGCCTAGATTTCTCCTCCAATTTATCCTCTCTGCTGGCAGTCTACCTATCTCTCCTGCTTTGCTATTTGCCGTTCAGCTCTTTATTAGCCCAATCAAGTTTTTTAGGCAGGCAAAGTAACACAGCTTCACAAGGTTAAGCAAATGCAACATAAAAAATACAACACATCTTTGCATCATTAAACAAATATTCCATAGCATAAGCAAATGTAACACATCCTAAACTAATATTTCACAACAAAATACTTTTCCAACAAGGCCTCAAAGTTTCCACAACCTCTGAGAATAACATCATTTGCTGAGGCCCAAGCATGCACCATGTGAATCCATGGAGACATTTCACATTCAACTCATAACAATGATGTTTGTGCAGATATAAGTTTTCAAATCTCCTGGGTACAGTGTAGCTGATTGTGTGTTTTGTGTTTTATAAGAATCTGTCTTCTAAAATGGCTACAACACTTTGTAGTATTCAATAGAGCCTATCATTGGCCATTCTTACCAACCTTTGGTGCCATTAGTATGTTTAAAAGGTTTTTAGTCTCACCATAGCCAACTATGATCTCCAGCAATTTATCAAAATGACATTTAAGGGTTTCTATCAGTTTATGGTTC
>PVIH01030786.1:0-11705 GCA_004025045.1 Sigmodon hispidus | reverse complement strand
TTTAGGTATATATTTTCCTTCTCAGGTCTTGACGGTGTTGAAGATTAGATAGTTGAGGTTGTTACTACTTCACATTCCAGCAAAGACACTCAAGTCTTAGAACTCTATTATTTAGGATAAACAGCCTTAAAACAATCCCTGTACATTTTTTTGTATCAACATTTTAGATATTAAATTGCACTTTGTAGTTGTTTGCTAGCAGTAGTTTGACCTCACTTATGTTAGTTCCTTCCTCTTTCCCACACACTGTCTTATGGTAATCCCTGTAGTATGTAGCTTTATACCTAGTTTAGAACCTTCCTATTTAGACAAAATGGGGAGATGTAGCGGGAATCCCGGACTGTTTGGTTGCTTCCAGCCCAGCGCGCGCAGTGGCGTAAGGAGAGGCGGTCCTTCCGGCCCAGCGTGCGCGGCGGCTCCATACGGCAGTGGCTGGGCGTGTTGCTAAAACTTTCTTTTGCTCGTGATTCTAACAAAATAAATCTTATTTAAAACATATCAATTGGTGGCGGGTTTATTCCGCGATAGTACAGAGACAGCATGATGTTCAGGCTGGAATGTAAAAATGACATGTCCACTGCACAGAGCTTAAACCCATACATTTCTCAGAAAACTTGGCATAAGTGTGATTGATTTAAGGTTTCTGTTTATACTGAACAAAAAGGAAACAGAGTCAAAAATGGTTTTTCTGTTAGCAGCATTTCCTGAGTCCACTCTGGTTCCTGGCAGTGAGAGAGACACAGAGGGCACCTCCATCATATTGAAATGCCACCAAAAGGGGTGGAGTCAGCAATCACAGTGATCCTAGCATTTTAAAAGCTCTTCTGATTGAAAAAATGATTAAGAATCCTCAATAAAGCAGATTTAGACTCACAAAACCTCTAAACCAGGTACAATGTATGTAAAATACACATAGGCTCAGAGAGAAAAAAAAGCATAAAGAAAGCCTTTAAAAAAGAGGAATAGGAATAAAGATTAAAAAGCCACGTAAAGATGGCAGATAAAGAGTCTGGATTATGGCTATTGTGTTTTCTTTTAATTTTTTAACTTTTGATGAACTAACTGCAGAAAGACCGTTGATTGCTAAGGCTGCTGAGTTGGACAAACATATATATTTTAAAGATATCTTGACTTTGAAAACTGTTTATAAGAATATGTTGCTTGGGAAAAGAGTTTCTGTTTTTGTTTCCACAGAAGATCAAAACCTGTGGATTGGTTCCAGGCAAATGTGGTTTCATTTGCCAAGGCCACCTGAAAATTCTCTGATGGGAAGGTCAACTTCCAAGATGCCAGTTAAGATGATCCAGACTCAAGACCCCATGAGATCGCCAAGGTCCCTTTGTCTGCAGAAAGTAGAAAAAGAAAGAAACCTAAGTCTAATTCCCCAAAAGTATTGCTTATTAATGTTTGTTTTCATTATAAATGGTTAAAAGTAATAGTCAATCTCTTTAATATAGGGGGGAGAATATGATATAGTTATGATTTTAAAAAGATAGATGGATTTTGGCCTATTGATACAAACTTAAGGTCAGTTTTGTTAAGCTGTATTTATTTTTCTACTCTTGATTAAGGTATGATGCTGATGTAACTCATTTAAAATTGTAATGTGTAATTGAGAAATACAGATTAATAGTCATCTATGATAACGAAATTTATACTCATATTAGTTAGGTTTTTGTAAGTATACAAAGGTAAATTTCACCTGGATAGGTAGTCTTCAAATACTTCAAAGACATGCAGAATATGGCATTTAAAATATTTTAAGAACTTAGACTTTTCTGAACAGTGAGACAGATCTACTCCTGGTAGCACCAATGTATTTCAGGAAAATGAGGGGCACTGAAGAAACTTCATGTAGAATTTACTTTGTGGCAACAGTTAGCCACTGGACAAGAAACTGTTCTGGTATTGAAATTTACCTTTGTATACTTACAAAAACTATATTATAGGTATAGTTTTTCTTAGGTATTTTAAAGGTATATTAGATATGAAACTTTAGACTCACAAGGATAAGGTAGATAATGAAATATTTTCTTTAAGTTTGTTAATTACAAATAGACTAGATATTGTAACTGTAATTCTTGCTTAATAGCCCTTCTGTTGTATGTAATTTTGCTATATTGAAATTGAAACCTTCTTTTTTGATTAGACAGAAAAGAAGAAGTGTGGTGGGACTGCTCTCTGAAAATAAAGGAGCTGTTTTGGCCTATGTGGAGCACTATAGAAGTGGGTGGAGGATCAGAGGAGAAACAGGTAGAAGGAGGGCAGAGTTAGTCAGTCTCCATCCAACCCCAGAAGAAGAGCCATGTAAGGAATCCAGGTGAGCCACAGGCTGGACCATGTGGCAGATAGAATACTAGAAATGGGTTGAATTAAGATGAAAGAGCTAGCTAGTAATGTGCTTGAGACATAGGCCAAACAGTATGAAATTAATATGTGTCTGATTCATTTCTGTGGAGGAAAATGCTACCACGGGCAGGTCAAAACCTCTGGCCCAAAAAGGGCCAGATATCTTCTACAACAATTAAATATACCATATAACTGAGAGATTTGTGTGTAAGACTCAGGAATATGAATAAATAGATGACAGATGTAATTGGCTTGATAAAAATGGCAAAGTTGAGAATCCCAAGCACCATTCTATCTGGGTAGAGTTGAATGCACTCATATGGAGGAAGCTACTATGTGATAAAGGAAAAGAAAAGATTATATCCAGTTATATGTGACTCAAAACTCTCCGTTACTCTTATTATTGAGAGCCAAATACTCATCCAAGGACTTTGCACTATATGTATTTAGAAGTTAATATGTGTGCACATACATCACATCTATATGGAGAATAGACACTAATGATAAGGTATCTCACTAGACCTATAGATTACTAATTCAGCAGATGAATGGTCTAGCTGTAAACCCATTGGATAGAGGTCCAGGGATCCTCTTGCCTCTGCTCAGTAATTATAGGAACTGATTATAGAAAGAGAATCCTCTGCTGTTTCTTTTTTAATGTGAGTTATGGGAATCCAAACTCTGATCCAAAAGTTGTATGACAACCATTTTATCAACTGAGTATCTCCTCTGCCCTTATTGTATGTTTTTAAAGCATATATTACTGATTTTCTTGATCTATGGAAAAAATGAAATATAACTGAAATCATCCCCCCATATGGTGGCTAATTTCTCCATCTGTATGCATATAAGCGATTATGGCTATACTCTGAAGAGTTCTCCGGGTGGTTTCACCTGTCAAATTCTTCAATAAGCACTAGTCCAGGTAACCCATGTAAATGTGAGAGTCAGGCTTGAAGAGCTGGTTCAGTGGGTAAAAGTATTTGTCATACAAGCATAAGGATCTGATGACAAATAGCCAGAACCCATGTTAAAGTCACAATTTGTATGTCTGTAAGTCTAGCACCTATATGGAGACCCAGGGTGGGTAGAAACAGAAGAATACTCCAAAACTTGGGGGGCCAACTAACTTGATATAAGCATCAAGAAAAATAACAAAATGGACACTCTTGTCCTCTGCCCTCTACCAGTGTACATTCTCTCTCTCTCTCTCTCTCTCTCTCTCTCTCTCTCTCTCTCTCTCTCTCTCTCTCTCTCTTTCTCTCTCACTCTCTCTCTCCCTCCCTCCCTCTTTCTCTCTCACATACATGCATACACACACGCACAATCACATGCACACACACAATCACATGTACAAATCATATATGCATGGTGTATACATTCACTCACATAAAAGGAGTATGAGAATAAATATGTAAGATTTATCTTCAAGGTAGTAAGTGGTATGCTATGTAACAAGGAACTAGAAAGCAAAAAGACAACCTAAGGGTGAAAAAATAAAAAAAATATAATTAAACAGCACACAAGTTATATTAAGTTGTATGAAAACAGAAATCAACGTGCTGGAAATTTAGCTGTTTCATTGGTTGGCATCAATACAATATAATAATGGTGATTTTCAGTAAAGATACACACCCTTGTAACTAGGCTTACTCTTAAGAGCCACAAAGTCCCCATTACTTAGAATAAATATTTTAAACTTTTACTCAATGCAAGTATGCAGTAGAATCCTATGGCTATTTTAGTCCAACTTTACTGAATATAGAATTTGCACATGGTATGATACAGAGTAATCATCTATATTGTACAGTTTGATGTATTGTGACAAGAAGATTAAGACATTTTACATTAAGTGGGAACCAGGAATTTAGCCTGGGTACCCTCAGGCCAGGACTAAATTAGCAAGAGTGACTTATTAATAAACTATTTGGGGATAAGTAATTATAGACATTAAAACTCTTTCACTTAATGTATCAAAAGAAATTCATATAAAATCACCAAATATGAATATTATTTAAAAGAAAAATATAATTAAAATAAATATAAATAATTAAAATATTTATGAGATTTTTAAAATTGCCAATTATTTAAGATATATTTAATACAAAAGAAACTCCTAAACACACATTTTAAAGATTTTTACTTAAAAAACAATAGTGCAACACCTGGACTTTGTGTGCCTATAACCCCAGAACTGGGTTAGTCAAAGGTTGTAATTACCACACAAACTGAAATATTATTATTTTTTATCACCAATTTTCTTAAGCTGCTAAATATAAATGTGCATCTATATGTAGAAATATATTTGTCTCTGTATGTGTATATGTGTGTATGTATGTGTACATAAAAATAATGAGTACGTAAATCCAATCATTTAAATAGAACAAATAAAAATGAGTTCAAACAGTTCATAGTTCATGATTAATAACTATTCTAGAAACTGAAAGAATTATGTTGGAAGGAGAAAATTATGAAAAGGACTCTGTCTACCTTAATGTTGGACATGGATAATATGCTAATGTATGGAAAATGAGCTTAGCAGAAGAAACATTGCAATACTTCTGTGGATCTTTTATATTTTTAATATTTCACGAGAACTATTGTCTGAATTACTCTGCTGGTATTATTTCCAAATTACACTATCACCCTTACCTTCGAAATGTAGTTTGATTTATTTCCTAAGAAATTTTTGCATCTCAGATGGGATAGAACATTGCAAGAATTTTTATTTGCTGTATATGTGTAAAAATTTTTCTATATACATCTGATGAAGGATTAATGATTATAGTGTAAAATAACTCAAAAACATTTCAAAAATATAAGCAACTTAAGGGAAAAAAAACCTGGACAATGAAACTGAGCCGAGTGTTCCAAAAAGAAAAACCACAATTGGTTAGTTATATATTTTTAAGAGTTTTCAACATCATTAGCTGTCAGAGAAAGAAATAGTAAAATGTTTTTTTTTTCCATCTCATTCATGTAAGTATTACTATCATTGTTTTAAAGGTAATGCAGGAGCCAGGATTAGGGAGGACAACACATGCTGGTGAGAATCTGAGAAAAGTGAAACATGTATTATATATTTACTGAGGTGGACTACTAATGAAGCCTCTATGGAAATTGGTATGGATATTTCTCAAAAGGCTATAAGGATAGCTACCATCTGTCCCAGCTGTATAACTCTGGGGCATATATCTCCATCATTCGCTCTCACTAGACGATCTTTCATGTACATTTTCAATAATGCTATAGCCATTCAATGATACTCTAGTAATTAGGAAATGGAATTAGTCTATCTGCTCACCAACTTATGAATGGATAATGAAAGTATTGCATACATATAACATGGGAATTGTATGCATCTGGAAAGAAAAAGGAAATTTGTAGGAAAACTGATAGAACTAGAAAATATTACACTGAGTGAGATAATCCAGTCTCAGAGAGCCAAATGTTACATGACTTTTCTTAATGGTGAGTCCTTCATGTTATATATTTGTTTGGAGTGTCTCTAGAGATCAATGAGAAAGAAATGAGGCTTTCACAGGGTGGGGGCCATTAAGAGAATGTAGACAATAGAACACATGTAAGGTGAATGTGGAGGATGGAATATGGGGGTAGAAAGGAATGCTGAAAAATGAAACTAGGGAATGTTCTTGGGATTACTGAACATTTTCTGATGAAAAATCTGAATCCCCTGAAGCATGATGGAATTCATGCTCTATACTAAATACTAAATTCATGGTGTTTGTCTCTCTGTGTTTGTGTGTGTGTGTGTGTGTGTGTGTGTGTGTGTGTGTGTGTGTGTGTGTATACAAGTACACATGCAAGGGGGATAAATTTATGGTACTATAAACGTGATTAAAAACCCATGGCTAGGAAGGACAAAATTCCAAAGGATCATATTAGATAACCATTTAGCATGCTTTTCCATAGGGAAGGCTATTTCTCTCACTCATATCTTTCATTATTTGCCTTCAGGTTTTTTTCTATGGTTGAGGCCTCTTGTTAGCATGACTGTTAGTGTGTCCCTGATTTAGATCATATAGACATATAGACAGCCATATTGATGAAACTGCAAGAGAGCTTTCTGACATTCCATAAAACATAATCTCACAGTCAACTTTCTGCTTCTCTGGCTCTTACAATCTTTTTACCCACTTCTTCTGCAATAAACCCTGAGCCTTAGATCAGAAGTTATGTTGTAGATGTATTCCTTGGGACTGAGATTCACAATCCTGTATTTTAATTGGGTGTGGTTTTTTGTAATCGTCTCCATCTGTTGCAAAAAGAAAGTTTCTTGACGAGAGGGAAAGACTGCAATTATATGTACAATTTTTAAATCAAGAAATATACTTAACTATTCTTTATAACGCTGAAAAATAATTTTGGTATGTGGTTGTGATATATGCCAATATAAGAACAATTAAATAGATATAATAGGCATACTTAGGATAATTGGGCAAATTTTATACTGTATATAAAAGCATTGACCAAAGTTACAATTTTTGAATTAATCAAAAATTATATTTCTTTGTTAAACTGTGTCTTTTGATATATATAATTAGGTCTAAAATGTCAGAATATCTGCAATTTCTTTAAAACATGCATATTTGTGAGTATGACAGGGAGCAGAAAATGAAAATGTTAATTGGTAAGTCTCAAAAAAGGTGTATTGATGTTCTCTTCACTCAGTATGTAAATATTGCAGATATCTCAAGTGTACATTTGTACTGAATTTCCTAGCTTAGAAATGGATGATTCTTTCACTTATTTATCAAACTAATAAACACTATTTTGGGATTCTACACATATATCTACAGTCAAAAGTAATTGCTGCTTGTTAGCTCTCAAATATACTCATAACACATCCCATGTTTTGTATTAATGTCTTTGAACATGTGAAATTTTTTATAGCTAATGTCTGTTTCCTTCAAGGGAATCAGAATAATCTTGCTGAACCATCACTACACTTTAAACACCATCTGTATTGTTTTGTTACCATAAGCACAAATCCCTGTAAGAAATTTGCAATACCTCTGTCCTTCCCTTTATTTGAATTTCATCTAAATAATTCTTTTAGGCTGGTTCAAGATTACATTTCTTCTATGGGGTATATATTGTTTAGACTTTGGAAAAATGGTTCCCAGGAGAAACTCCAAACACCACAAGCTATTTCCCAAGCTCTTGGTTACTCTTCACATTCCAATGGCAAAAACACTATTGCTAAACACAACACTTATATATCTTGTTGAACAAAGGGAAATTGTGCTGGCAGCTAACTAGAAGGTTTAATCCTACTGACTAGCTTTCATGTTACTGGAAGGCACTCTGCATGCTATCAGAGGAGAAAAGCAACAATTTATTCAATTATAAGCCCTGATACCTACAACAGTGATGTGCCTGTATACCTGTATATCAATAATGGTAGTGTCATGGTTGCAACCAACCATTTATTTACTTATAGATTTAAGGTCAATGGTTACATCTCAAGGAAATCATACCTGACTCTGCCAAACTGGCCAAGAACCTGACACTATAGGCAATGGTCCTAGAAGAAAACCAAATATAACTATTTCCTGTCTTAGTCTCTGTTCTATTGTTGAAAAGAGATACCATGAATATGGCAAGTCATTTTTTATATTTTATTAACAATTTCATTCATTTTACAGTTTATACGCCCTCCCCTCAACCATTCTATTCCTCAACTCTCATCTACCAAGGTCCTCATCCACTTTTCCTTCCTCCCCATAAAGATAGGGGAAGGCTTCCCATGGGCTTGAAAAAATCTCGTCCCATCAAGTTGAGGTAGAACTATCTTCTCTCTCTGTATCAAGGCTGAACAAAGCAATCTAACATGGAGAACAGGTTCCTAAAATCCAGCTAAGTGCCAGGAACAAGTCCTAATCTCACTTGTAAGAGCCTTACAAATAGACCATCCTATACAGCCATCATGTACATGCAAAGAGCCTAGGCTGGATCCCTATAAGCTCCCTAATTGTTCGTTCAGAGTCAATGTGCTCTTATAAGCTCAGGTTAGCTGTCTCTGTGAGTTCCTGTCATAACCTTGATCTCTCTTGGCTCCTACAGTCCCTCCTCCCTTTTTTTTTTTTTTTAGGAGGACCCCTAGATTTCATCCCAGTGTTTGACTATGGGTTTCTGCATCTGCTTGTATCAGTTACTGGGTAAAGAGTATCTGATAACAATTACAGTAGTCACAAATCCGGTTACAGTAGATGGCCACTATTTCCAATATTGCTAGGAATATCAGCTGTAATCATCCTATGGATTCCTGGGAGTTTCTCTGGCACCAGGTTTCTTTTTAATCCTGAAATTTGGCCCCCATCAACAAGTCTCTTTCATTATTCTCCCCCTTCATTCTGCCCCCAACCTGCTCCCTGAAGTTCCCATCCCCTTATTATACCCAGCCCCACTCCAGTTTACCCAGGATTTTCTTTTATTTCCTCTTCCCATGAAACATCCATGCAATCCTCTTTGGACCCTCCTTGTTCTCTGGGCCCTGTCCAACTGTGTTGGTTATGTTGTACTTTAGTCCTAATATCTACTTATGAGTGAGTACATAGCATGTTTGTCTTTTGGGGTCTAAGTTACCTCACTCAGAATGATTTGTTTTCTAATTCCATCTATTTCCTAAGGTAAGTGCTGTAAAAGGAAGCATTTAAAAGGAGACTTGCTTACAGATTCATAGTTTTAGTTGTTATCATCATGGTGGGAAACATGATAGCATTCAGATACGCTCTGGGGTTAGTTGAAAACTACTTCCTGATTCATAGGCAGAGAGAAGGAGAGACATTGGGCCTCGTCTGAGCTTTAAAACATCAAAGCTTACCCCCAATGACACACTTCCTCCAACAAGGCCACACCTACTTCACAAGGCCACACCTCCAAAACCTTCTGATTCTTCTCAAATAATGACACTACCTAAGGTCTAAGCAATCAAATATGTAAATCTATGGTGGCCATTCTTACTCAAGCTATCATAGTTTCCTAAAGGAACATAGCAATAAAATGATTCCTAATATCATTCTGTGGTATGGGATTTTGCTCTTGTACATTGTGTGTATTTGTTCCTCCTACTGGTTTAATAAAATATTTATTGGCCAATATGAAGACACAAAGTATGGTATGAAAACTTTGTTAAGAGAAAGAGCAGCAAGAGATACCAAGGAGACAGGGGAAGCATGATGCAAATGCTGCTCTAAAAAAAGGTACTAAGCCACATGACAAATAATGGGTTAGTTTAAGAATAAGAATAGCAAGAAATATTCCCGAGCCACAGGCAAAACAACATGTGATTCATATAAGACTTTGTGTGATTATTTGGGACTGTTGGTCCAGATCTCTTGGGGGTAGGCTGGGCCAGAAATTTCTTATTACAATTCCACTAAATACGTAGATCAGCGTCTCACTCAACCATCATCAGAGAAGCCTCTTCTTGTGGTGGTAGACAGGAGACCTACAATGGGTATATATGGAGAAACTTTAGAGTATTCACTCCTAAATGAGTTGTATTCATTGAATCTCTCCCAAAATTCAGGGATCTATGTGTAAGAGGCAGAGGGAATAAATGACACCAAAGAAAGAGTGCATTCAATACAAAACACGATGCACATACTTGAACTTAACAGCGACTTTGGCAGTATACAGAAGGCATAAACATGTTCAAGCCAAATAGGCTTCTATTACTGTGAGTTAGTAAACACTTGCTTTTACCTCTAATCAAGAAACTATCTATAACTGATACCCGCTAGGAAAGGAAACATCAAGTTTAATCTACTGGCATATCTGACATATCACTAGGTATAGTAACCATATTTCAGGATAGGTTCAATGCCTAGGAGTATTTGGCCAATGTAAACTTAATGGTGTTTCTTTGTAGATATTTTGTTTCACATTGCTTTCTTTGGGCATTTTTGTTTTAGTGGTCTTTTGTATAGTTTGGTTTTCATTTTTTTATGAAAATTTCACGCTTTTTTCATGTGTTTCTAGGGTTTTTAAAGTTTTTTTCTTTGAAGAGAAAATTAAAAAAGAGCACAAATTAGAATAAATGGGGATGATATAGGAAAATTTTAGCAGGGAGAAGCATAATCAAAATATATTCTATGAAAATAAACATTTTGTCAGCTAAAAAAATTTACATTCCTGCCATCTTCTTGCAAATAAATGTGGCTTCAGGAAGTCTCATTTGAGACGCACTCTTTCAAAACATCTTACCTGAGCCCCAAGCCCATCTCACACATTCACACCTCACAGTCATCAATATCTTTGCTTTCTCCACTCCCTGTATCCTGAATATCAGTGTACGTTTTTTCTGTAACTTATTTTTGTATCACTAGCATCTGTTAGAGTATGTAAAAATGGTGCTTTCAGCAAACAATTGTCATGGCTATACAGTGAATAAATTTGTGATTAAATACTTATGAATTTAATCACAATATTACACCAGGGCTACTTACAGATGTTAGATGACCAATGGGAAGTTGAAGATTTAGTATTTTTTAATTTATTCACTTTCAGCCTCCTAAGATAGTTGATCACCTTATAGCTCTTGCTCTCCTAGAACTCTGTATATACGCCAAACTGAACTTGAACTTACAGAAGTTTACTTGCCTCCAGTTTCTTAAGTACTGGGAATTAAGTTGTATGTCACCATCCTAGGCAACCATCTTCAGTATGAACAATTGATTGTTTAGGAGATAGAAAGTTGCCTCAGCAGTTAAAATGTTCTGACAACTCATGCAGAGGACCAGGATTAGTTGCTAGCTCTGCATGCTGTCTCACAACTATCTGTGACTCTACCTCCATGGTCTCTGATACCTTCTTTTGGCCTCTGAAAGTACTAAGGATGTACAAAGTTCACTTACATGTAGATAAAATGCTCAAACACATAATATATTGAGATAGCTTAGTACATTTACATCTCATATAAAACTGGTTGATTTCTTTTGTAGAAATAGGTCTTTCTAGATGAAAAAAATAAGTTGAAATTATAGCAAAAGAATTAACAAGGACAGAACTCATAGTGCTTTGCCTAGGTCTGAAGTCTGAAAGAATAAAATTAATTAAGAGTGGCTGGAGGGGAGTATAAATACTCTAAATGATCATGGGTTTGTGCATAACTATACCACCTTGTCTGAACTTATCACAGTACAAAGTAATATGGGCACCTTTCCTTGAAGTTAATCTTCTAAATGATTCAATAAATCTTCAATAGCTTTTTTTTTTTTTTTTTTCACGACGGAATGGTTGACTGTTGATTTCTTTTTTTTTTTTTTTTTTTTTTTTTTTTTTTTTTTTTTTTTTTTTTTTTTTTTTTTTTTTTTTTTTTTTTTTTTTTT
>PVIH01030785.1:0-11707 GCA_004025045.1 Sigmodon hispidus | reverse complement strand
ACACACTTCCTTCCAGTTATGCCAACACCATTTGTTAAATATACTATCTTTTTTCCATTGAATGTTTTTGGCCTCTTTGTCAAAAATCAGGTGTTCATAGGTTTTTTGGTTAATGTCTGGATCCTCAATTCTATTCCATTGGTCCACAAGTTTGTTTTTATGCCAGTACCAGGCTGTTTTTATTACTGTAGCTCTATAGTATAGCTTGAAGTCAGGGATGGTGATACCTCCTGAGGTTCTTTTGTTGAGTAAAATTGTTTTGGCAATCCTGGCTTTCCTGTTATTCCAAATGAAATTGAGTATTGTTCTTTCAAGGCCCAAAAAATATTGTGTTGGGGTTTTGATAGGCAGTGCATTGAATCCGTAGATTGCCTTTGGTAGAATTGCCACTTCCAGGACCCAGTGCTGGCTGCAGAATCCCAGCACTCTCTGGAGCAGGGGCAGGTAAACTCTGTCCCTGACCACTTCCACAGTTCCTGCTGAGGGAAACCCCGCCACGCCACGACCTCGAACTGAGCGAACCAACTACAGGGGTCTCTGAAGGGCAGATTCAGACCCCGCCCAGAGGTCAGGAGGGGGCTAGAGGCCTCAGCGCCTATATCCCAGCCTGGGAGGGAGAGTTGAGCTCCCATTGCTTCTGGTTCCACTTCCGGGACTCAGTGCTGGCTATAAACTCTGTTTTCAATAGAATCTATGTAGTTGCAATGCTCTTAGTTCTTATAAGCAGTGGGTTGTCTTCAGCATGCTCTAGTCACACAGGTTCTCTGTAGCCAAATTCCCTATAGATGAGTCAATGTCTGATCACCCTCAAAGGACACATGCTTTCAGGAATGCACTTATCTGCAATGTCTCTCACACTTGCAGGCAAAACACATACAGTATACCATGATCTGAGGAGTTGAGTTTTTTTTTTTTTTCCCAACATTTTCATTATGTAACTCAAAGACAAACAAAGCCATGCACCTGTTCTAGGGAACTTGTTGGAAAAGTCAAAGGGTTGAAAGAAACACTTGACCATCTTCAAAATATTTATCAGTATAGAGTAAGAAAGAGAATAGATCAGCAGTAGATTTGTAGTAAGGGTTTCTGGCCAGTCTTGCTCTAAGGATCAGACCTGCCCAAAGCTGCTTAGCCCTTAGGTCTGGTCCAACAGTCCCAAAGTTCCAAAGAAACATACTAATTTTATGGTGTTTGGCCTATGTCTCAGGCATATTGATAGCTAGCTCTTACGTATTAACTAATTTGCATTAATCTATCTTGCCATGTGGTCAGTGGCTTACCTGTTTCTTTTATGTATTTATTCTTGGGCTGCTGGGTTGCTAATGACTGCTTCTATTTTCTTAGGGGTTATAGATAAGTCTGTTTAATTCATTTTATCTACTCTTGACTTAATTTTGGCAAGTTCTACATATCAATAAAGCTGTACATTTTTTTCAGGTGTTCCAATTTTGTGGATTATATGTTTTTGAAGTATGACCTAATGATTTTCTGAATTCCTTTAGTGTCTGTTGTTATGTCCTTCTTTTCTTTCTTTCTTTCTTTTCTTTCTTTCTTTCTTTCTTTCTTTCTTTTTTTAACATTTTACATACTTGTTTAAAAGTTCCATGGTTTTTATAAATTCAAACACTTTTTAAAATCTATAGTTTTTTTTAAGTTTAAAAATAAATTCAGCCTCTCAACTGTGGACTCCTATAATATAGAGAATACATACTTTTGTACTTCATTGGGGAAGAACGAGGTCATAGTCACAATCTGAACAAAGCAAAGCCGAAGTCCAAAAGTGTAAATATGTCAATGTCCAATTATCAGGGGTTCACTCATGATCTTCAGGGGTCCCCCAAAGGGCTTAGGAAACTTCTCTGGCTCCACCCTCTGCATCACACATAGCTTGTTTCTAGGCTCCACTCCACTGCTGCTGTT
Organism: Sigmodon hispidus; assembly: GCA_004025045.1. Taxonomy (NCBI): domain Eukaryota; kingdom Metazoa; phylum Chordata; class Mammalia; order Rodentia; family Cricetidae; genus Sigmodon; species Sigmodon hispidus. Next base: position 9,787 of record PVIH01030785.1, on the reverse strand, counting down.
TTTGTGGTCATTTCTATAGCATGAGTGGCATCTTCTGCTCCAACTGAGCTGCACTTTCACCAAATAGCCTCTCATAGGCTCTCTTCTCAACTTCTCTCCATGTATGTCCCTTTTTTCATTTCTAATTTTGTTACTTTGGATATTCTCTGTCTTTGGTTAGTTTGGTTAAGGGTTTGTCTATCATGTTGATTTTCTTAAAAAAAAAAAAAACCCAACTATTTGTTTCATTAATTCTTTCTGTTGCTCTCTTTATTTCAATTTTATTTATTTCAGCTCTGAGTATGATTATTTCCTGCCATATATTCCTTCTGACTAAGCTTGTTTCTTTTTGTTCTAGAGTTTTCAGGTGTGCTATAAAGTTGCTTTTGTGTGATTTCTCCAATTTTATTAGGAAGGTGCCTAGTGCTATGAACTTATCTCTTACTTAGCCCTGCTTTTATTGGGTCTGTCATTTTCATAGAATTCTAAAAAGTCATTAATTTCTTTCTTATGTCTTCCTTGACGCAGAGGTGGTTCAGTTGAGGCTGTGTAGTTTCAATGAGTTTGTAGGCTTTTTGTAGTTTGGGTTGTTGTTGAACTCTAACTTTAGGCCATGGTGATCTGATAGGATACAAGGGGTTATTCCAATGTATTTGTATTTGTTAATATTTGATTTATGACTGAGTATGTGGCCAACTTTAGAAAATGTTTCAAGGGATGCTGAGAAGAAGGTGTATTATTTTGTATTTGGGGGGGGGAAATTCTCTACATATATATCTATTAAGTCCATTTGAGTCATAACATCTGCTAGAACCTTTGTTTATTCATTAAGTTTCTATTTGGTAGACTTGTCCAGTGATGAGAGTGGGGTATTGAGATATCTCATTATTAATGTGTGGGGTTCAATGTGTGATTTAGGCTTAGTTATGTTTCTTTTACATAAGTGGTTCCTTGTATTTGTGGCATAAGTGTTCAGAATTGAGATATTATCTTGATAGTTTTTTCCTGAGTTAAATATGTAGTGTACTTCTGGATCTCTTTCGATAGATTTTAGTTTCAAGTCTATTTTGTTAGATATTAGAATAACAATACCAGCTTGCTTGTTAGTCTATTTGATTGTAAAGTCTTTTCTCAACCCTTTACTTTGAGCTAGTGTCTGTCTTTAAAGTTGAGGTGTGTTTCTTGTATGCAGCAGAAGAATGGATTCTATTTTTTGTATCTATTCTGTTAGCCTGTTTTTTTAAAATAGGGGAATTGAGTTCCTTAATAATAAGGAATATTAATGACCAGTGTTTGCTAATTTTTTGTTATTATGGTGGTAGGTTGTCTGTGTTTTTCTTCTTTGGGATTTTCTGCTGTGAGTTTATTTATTGTTTGTGCTTTCATGAGTGTATCTAACTTCTTCAAGGTGGAGTTTTCCTTCTAATGATTTCTATAGGGCTGGATTTGTGGATAGGTATTGTTTAAATCTAGTTTTGTCATAGAACATTTTGTTTCCTCTGTCTATGGCTATTGACAGTTTTGCTGGGTATAGAAGTTTGAACTGGCTTTCATGGTTTTTTAGTGTCTGTATAATGTCTAACCAGGACCTTCTGGCCTTTATTAGTCTCTGTTGAGAATTCTCATGATATTCTGGTGGATCTGCCTTTATAACTTACATGACCTTTTTCCTTTGCACCTCTTAATATTTCTTCTTTATTCTTTCTGCTGAGTGGCTGGATTACTATGTGGTAAGTTAACATTTTGGATGGAGTCTATTTGGTGTTCTGTAAGATTCTTGTATCTTCACGGGCATTTTCTTTTTTAGGTTTGGGAAAGTTTTTTTCTATGATTTTGTTGAATATATTTTCTGTGCCTTTGAGCTGGTATTCTTCTCCTTCCTCTATTCATATTATTCTTAGGTTTGTTTTTTTTTTTTTTTTCAAAGTTTTCTAGGTTTACAGGATTTTGTGTTATGAATTTTTTGAGTTTAATGTTTTCTATGACTGATGAATCTATTTCCAAAATTGTAGCTTTTATACCAGAGAGTCTCTTCTCATCTCTTGCATTCTGTCGGTTATGTATGCATTTGTATTTTCTCTTCATTTACTCAGGTTTTCCATTTCTAGCATTATTTCAGTTTGTGTATTCTTTATGGCTTATATTTCAGTTTTTAAGTCTTAAACTATTTTCCTTCACCTGTTTGATTGTTTTTTCTTGGTTTTCTTTAAGGATTTATTGATTTCTTACAATCTTTTGTTTGTCTTTTACTGTATTTCTTTTAGGGAGTTTTTTATTTCTTTTTAAAATTTTCTTCTTAAAGGCTTCTATAATTTTCATAAAGTATTTTAAAGTTGTTTTCTTCTGCTTCTCCAATATTTATATATTCAGGTCTCGCTATTGTAGAATTACTAGGTTCTTGTGGTGCCATATTGTTCCTTTTAATTTGTCTTTGTTTAAGATTTTATTAAACGTCTGTACAGGACAACATCCAGCCACCAGATACAGCTGCCAAGACCCTGTTATGCTGTAGGCACTGGGTGGGGCATATAGCAGGTGGCTCTGGCTTCCCACCTTTCTGCACTGAGATAGGGGTGGTGGGCAGGATTTCCTCTTTAGGTTCCACAATGCTCACATGAACTGGGAGAGGTTTCTTGGGGCCAGTCTTACCACTTGGGTCCCAGGGCAGCATGATCTTCACTTTGATGTCCAGCACACCCTGTCTGAGGAGCATGTGGCAGAAAGCAGTGTCAACATAGTAGTTAACAGGGTCTCTACTGTGGATCATCAGCCCATCCACAAACTTCATGGACTTGGCCCTCTGTCCTCGGAGCTTCCCCGACACCACAAACTCACAGCCTTGGCCCCACACTCCATAATGAACCAAAGCACACCATAGCAGGCCCTCCGGACAGCAAGCCCTCCTAGGAGTTTGTAACATAGAGACTCTGCCTGAGCAATGGCACACAGACCTCTTGTGACCATCTTTTCTGCATAAAGCTCTACATTGTCCTCAGGGAAGCCAAACCTCTTCTGGACTACTGCAGTCAACTCCTGGATTCGACGAACCTTCTCACCAAGAACATTCTGAGACCTGGTGGCTAAAATGATGATTTCTGTTCTGGTTGGTGTAACTCGGACTTCAACTCCAGAGTAGCCATCTTCAGCCAGTTCACTCGAGTGGGAAATCATTCCGTTCAGCTTTGAAGATGCCATCGGCCACAAACTTCCTCTTCTTGGAAATCTGTACCACCATCTTGCCGCCCAACCCCACCAAAAGGAAAGGAAGCCCCATATTGTTCTTTATGTTGTTAAATGTATTCTTTGCACTGGAATCTACCCCTCTCTTCTTCCAATTGGTGCAAGCATTGTCAGTGTTTCAGAGAGCTGTTCTTGGTTTAATAGGTACTCTTGGTGCAATCAGAGCTCCTGGTCAAATTTGAGCCAGTGGAGTCTGTGTCTCAGGGAGCAGGTGAGGTCTCCAGGGGATAGAAAGGTTTGGAGGATGAAGTGGGACTTACAGGCTACAGGATCCGATGAGGGGTGATGGTGTGCAGGCTTGCCTGCTGGGGTCTTGCTTGATGGCCTGAACTGGAACTCAATGGCATGGTATACATGTGTTGTGCCCAGTTTCCAGTCCTAGAGGTTGGGCTGGCTGGCCAGCTGGGAAAGGGTCACTTACCTCTTACGAGGGAGATTGTGGGAGTGTGTGTGGGAGGTTGCCGGGTTGAAATCCAAAATAGAGTTTTTAATCATCAAGTTCTGGAGAGTAACCAAGAGCATTGGCAATAACCTGTAATTTTCAGAAGAATATTATACCCTATTAAACAACTCCAAAGAAGAAAACCCATTTTTGGCACTAAAATTTTAATTTGTGATCTTATGGTAAGTAAGGGCCTTGTCATCCTATTATAGGGTAATTCAATTTTGATATGTACTTAAGAAACTTCTAAAGTAGTAAGTAAGTTGCCATATAAGTTTCCATGTTTATGTTACCTTCTGCACTCTGTTCTGAGACAGGCGTTAAGCCCATCAAGCAATAAATAAGATCGTTATTACTAAACTAAACATTGTCAGTACAGATAAAGACTATAGGATGGGAAAACACTTTATGCTATATATGGCAAAGGGTTAGTATGTAGAATGTGCAAGAAACTAACAATTCCTAGACATCAAGAAACAAATACAATTTAAAAATTGAACATGGAACTAAACAGAGAATACTCAAGATATAAATTGCAAATGACTGAGAAACATTTAAAAATGTTCAGCATCCTTAGCTATTACATAAATAAAAAATTAAAACTTATTTGAAATTTTATATCACTCCAGGAAGAATGGTTAGAATCCAAAAAACAAATTAAAAGAAGTACTGGCATGGGATTTGGAAAAAGAAAACTAATTATTCATTGATAATGGTCATGTAAATTGGTGGGTCACTATGGAAATCAATGTAAAGTTTCTTCAAAATCTAAAAATAGATCTACTATATGGTCCAGCTATATATTCTTTGGATTATACCCAAGGGGCTCCATAGACTACTATAGACATCTGACTATTCATGTTCATTGCTGTTCTACTCATGATATCTATAAAATAAAACAGCCTAGATGACCATTAGCGGAAGAATGGGCAATTAAACAATAGTACATCCATTTGTGTTTTTTTTTTTCCTTTTGGACATTATTCATTCTTTCTGGGTTAAAAAAAAAATCTCAAACTAGTTTTAACCTGTATTCTTATGATAGCTAATGGTGTTAACATTTGTACTTCACCGTTTGAGAACTATTTGCATAGTTTTATGCTCCATTTTTATTGAGTTGTTTGTTTTAATGATGTTTAAATTTTCAAAGTTTTTATTTTTATATTCTAGATACTTATTTTTCTCAGATATATAGCTGGTAAATATTTTTCCCATTAAACTATTTGAAAAATTCTTATCAAAATGTATTATAGAAGTTTGTAACACACACACACACACACTCACACATGTAGTAAGAAGTTTCTGGCCCAGCCTTTTCAGCCTAGCACCTAGGTATAGGCCCACTCATAGTCCTGCTGCTACTTGCCCCAAATAATTACATAAAAGCTTATATTAATTTCATGCTGATCCACCTATGGCTCAGGAATATTGTTAGCTAGCTCTCTTATCTTAACATTAATCTGTTTAGCCATTTGGGTTGGTACCCTTTCTCAGAGCACCATTTCAACTTCTTTCCTTTAATTATGCTGGTGTCTTGCTTTTTTGGTTCCCAGAGTTTTCTTAGTTTGGTAGCTAGCCCACATTTCCTGTGGGCCTTCTGGTCAATCGGCGCTTTTATTAAACCAGTAGGAAGGACAAATATTTACAATGTAACAGAATGTACTCCCACTACAAACACACACACACACACACACACACACACACACACACAAAGCGTTTCAGTGGAGTTACCCTGTAATGGGGCAACAATACTCCTACTAGACAACATAGACAACAAACAAAAAAGTTAAATTCCAGGAGTGGGTTACTTTCTGTTGATGAGTGTAGTTCCATATATGTTCTATATTATGGGATTTTTGACAATATTGCTGATCACCTTTTAAATCTTGATGGTAAAAACCCATTGTATAAGTTAAAGAACATGGAGAAATTAAGCTGAAAGTCACTTTGAGCTTCAGTCCTACTGAATAGCTTTCACAGTGCTAGAATGTGCTATGCATACTTTGGAGGAGAAAATGAATCACCAGTCTTTCCAGTCTCTGAACTCTGTGAGCTACACTCACAGCCTGGCAGACATGCCCATTCAGTTAAATAGTAGCACAAGTGTCATGGGAGTAACTAGCTAACTTCTGATTTGATCTTAGGTTGCTCCACAACCTAAAACCCATATGTGGCAACATTTTGGGGGTTAAGAATTTGTAACTAGATAAGACATAGACTCTAGGGCAGAACCTATAACTATTATTTTGGTAAATGGACATAATAGATGACCTCCTAATGAATTCTTGTTATAAGCCTACATTGGTGCATCAGTCATCTTCTTTGGAGGAACTTCGTTGTAGCATGTGGTGATTGTCACAGAGAACCAGACTCACTGTGCCTCAGAGAAGAAGAGGCTGTGGCACATTAGGTCTTAGATGGGACATCTACATCACACACCTTCTTTCCAAATTCAGAGATCATTGAGTAAGAAGGAGAAGACTGTGAGAGTCATATGTGATGGATGACTATACTGTGTTTTCTGTGTGGAGACTGTGTTTTCTGAGCATAGCATGGTAGGTGTACAATAAAATCATAGAGGTTGATAGCATACACAGACTTGCAAAAGATCAGAGCAGACACAATACCAAAAAGCAGAGCAAAAGTGGCATTCCCACTCTTAGCTAAGGAGCTATGGGTGATTAGTAGATGCTGGGAGAGAGGACTAGGTTTCTTTAAAGGTGTAGCCCTTGGTGTGACCACTTTCCACTTAAGGCCACATATCCAAGAGTATATAGGCACCACAACTTAGAATAAAAATATTGAAGTGATTTATTATAAATTAGGAAAGCACAAAACTGTGTTAGTAGTAAGGAGATGATGGATATGGCAGGAGTGGAGGGAGCAGGTGAGTATAATAAAAATTAATTGTATAACATTTTTTAAAAACTTATAAAATGAGAAGCAATAGGTAACTTTTATCAGAGGGGTATGTGTATGTGTGTGTGTGTGTGTGTATGTGTATTCTTTTATGCACATTTATCACCCTAAATACCACAGGATACATATAGTTCAGTAACATTGGTCATTTCAGACACTGACCAGAGACATGAGAACTGTCTCTTCTGGGTGAGGCTTCAGGTTTATTCACAATGTGTTGAGCAGACATCGGTGGTGCAGTTTGAAGGGAAATCAGCAGAGGGCGCTGACTCTTCAGATTTAGTTAACCTCTGCATTCAGGAAGTGGCTTCACATAGCAGGCTGTCACTGTGCAGAAGGAGGTCCTTGTTCATGAGTTAGGAGTTTCACTAAGGTCCTGCAGGAGACTTGCCCTGTCAGTTTGGTGAACTAAAGAACCAAGTGTCATTTTTTTCTGTGAACATGCTTCCTGACCCCTGCTTAGTGCTGGTGCTCCTCTTAATACTCAGTACGTTACACTTACCCTGTGTTGGTGATGTTGTTTTCTTACAACTGTGAATATCTTTGCCTTTTTCCCCACAGAAAAGGTAATGTCTCCTTATTTATTTATTTATTTATTTATTTATTTATTTATTTATTTATTTATTTATTATTTTCAGGGAGGTGCAATGCAGACTCAGTGACCCAGACAGAAGGCCTGGTTGCTGTCACAGAGGGCTTGCCCGTGATGATTAACTGCACCTATCAGACTACTTCCTCATATATTTTCCTTTTGTGGTACGTGCAATATCCCAACGAAGCCCCTCAGCTCCTCCTGAGAAGCGCCACAGACAACAAGAGGACTGAGCACCGGGGGTTCCAGGCCACTCTCCAGAAGAGCAGCAGCTCCTTCCACTTGCAGAAGTCCTCAGTGCAGCTGACAGACTCTGCTCTGTACTACTGTGCCCTGAGTGACACAGTGAGGGCGACTGCAGGGGAAGCTGCACACAAACCAAGGTGCAGGAGCTGAGGGGAGGGGCCTGTGAGGGAGGGCTGTGTGCCTCCTCTAGGTGGGTTTGCCCAACCTTCTGAAAACAGCAACAAATCTCAGGTGAATTTGTGACATTCTAACAAGATAGAATGGAATTTATTGCTAGAAACAAACAAGGCCTTGATGCCTAGACATACTGTTCTCTCCAGGAAAACCTATACATATCTCTATCAGATATCTTACAAAATTTAGCAATTTAAATTCTCCGTTATCTTCTGTTATTACTCAACACGTTTATGGCTAAATGAGGACCATAGACTCTAGTCTTTAAAAATCTTCTTCAGCCTCACTCCACAAGTAATTTAGTTTCTTCCTCTCCACAGTTCATGTTGCAGAGCATGCAGCTGGACTTTCAGTCTCAGTTACTGTTCTATTGCTGATGACACTGTTCTGTTGCTTGACCATGACCAAAACAACTTATAAAAAATAAGGCATTTTACTGAGGACTTGACTAAAGCTTCAGATGGTGAGTCTATGACAATCATGGTGGGGAGCATGGGAGCAGGCAGGCAAGTTTGTCCCTGGAGAAGTAGCTGAAAACATTTATCTATCTGATCACAAGGAAGGCGAGAGAGAAGGAGAGCCTGGGCCTGGCTTAGACTTTGAAATGTCAAAGTCCAGCACAAGTATGATACACCTCATCTGATCAGGCCACACCTCCTTCCTAAACTTCTTACAAACTGAAAACAAATGTTCAGATATAAGACCCTATGGTATGGACCATTTTCATTCAACTTACTGCACTCTTCAGCAACCTCTACTTAGTGAGATGCTCAGGAAATACAGCTGTTGGAGTACCAAAGATGATGCTCTGAGCGGCAGCTCCTTCCCTTTCCCATACACTGTATAAAAGGCATCATGGTCATGGGAGACTGTCCAGAAAGCCCTTCCTCTTAATATCCACTCGCATACACCACTGGCCTTTCAATAAAATGCTCTAGTACTCACAGCTTTCTCTCTGTAAAGGAAAAAAAGATCCGAAATTAAAGATCATGATGTCTCTCAAGAAAGACTCACAGTTGTGTTCACAAAGAACAGCAAAGTAGTACATGCTAAAAGCTATAAAGATACTGGTTAGGGATAAAATAAAATGTCAAACAGCATTTTTAACCTTCAAAAACTACTTATATGACACAGCATAGAATAGAATCTCTTAGAAAAGTGTTAGTCAAATGTAGAATGAATGCAAAATCCAAAAATACCCAGTGCCAGGCTTGGAAAACCTTCCTTCAGGATGTTGGTGAGGGGCTTCAGGAGACTCCTCAAAAAACAGTAGGCTTTGCCATTGTCCTTGATTGCCCTCACAGAATTTGAAGGTAAGACCCTATTTCTAATGAGGGCACATTATTTAGACATAGGACTTGGAGGAATTTAGCTAGAAATGACCTGAGACTCTTCCATGAGCACCAGTTCTCATGGTATATGAAGGTACCATGTAAGAATCCAAGGGAGAAAAGTAATAAATAATCCTTCCAACTCATGTAAAGACTATGAGCCAATACAATGACTACTATAACAAGATGTCCACAAGGGTGCATATCATTGCCTGGGGACCAGCCTCTATGAGCTCAGAGATGAGAGAGAATCCATTGAGTTGGTGGGTATTATGACGTTTTTATCAGAGACACAGAGAAAAGACATTCACACACTTTGTGGATAGTTTCCTTCCGACATTTGTTTTCATTCTTCTTTTGTAGTCTCTTCTTCTATATTCTGTACTCTCTCTATCCAGAAATGTCACTCTGTCACACTTAATGTTTTCCCTATAACTCCATCTTTATTCTTCCTTATCCTCCTATTCTTGATCTTTCCCCTCTAACTCTATCTTTATTCTTCATGTATTTCCTCTAATTCATTTGAACTCTATTTTTTCCATGACAGCTTATATACCTCAGCAAAATCTTTCAGGCAATATAAAAATTACAATGAGGATACATTCTATTTTCAAGCTAATGATTACAATAAGTACAAGCAAAAACCAGCATATTTTCCATGTTTCTTTTTGTTTAGTTCACTTATTTATTATTTCTATGGATTGGGTTACTACTAACCTGCTTTTGAAAACAAAGTAGGACTAATTTGTTAGGAATGGTGCTAAATTTTGAATTTCCTTTTAGAGATATAGTTACAGGAATATAATTAAATACCTGTGCTATATTTAACTGTGCTATAGTTAGTCATATATTTAGATGATATTT
>PVIH01030784.1:0-11707 GCA_004025045.1 Sigmodon hispidus | reverse complement strand
AAAAAAAAGAAACACACCTCAACTTTAAAGACAGACACAAAGTAAAGAGTTAGGAAAACACTTTTCAATCAAATGGCCCAAGGAAACAAGCTGGTGTAGCCATTCTAATATCTAACAAAATAGACTTTAAACTAAAATCAATAAACAGAAACCAGGATGAACACTAATTATTTATCTCAGGAACAATCCCCCAAGATGTAATTTCAATCCTCATTGTCTATGCTCCTAACACAAGGGCACCTACATATGTAAAAGAAACATTACTAAAGCTTAAAACTCATTATCAAACCTGATACAGTAATAGTGGGAGATTTTAATACCCCACTTTCACCTTTCAACCAAAGAGAAATTCAACATAGAAATAAGGGATCTATCAGAAGTTGTGACCCAAGTGGACTTAGTTGATATATACAGAACCCCCACCCAAACTAAAAGGAATATATGTATTTCAGAACACCCCATAGAACTCTCTTTAAAATTGACCACATACTAGGTCATAAACCAAATATCAACAGCTCCAAAATAATGGGTATAACTTCTTGTACCATACCAGATCACCATGGTTTAAAGTTAGAGGTCAACATCAAAAATTACCTTCCAACTCATGGAAACTAACTGAACCACCTCTTGGTCAAGGAAGAAATTAAGAAAGAAGTAGAAGACTACCTAGAATTTAATGAAAATGAATTCATGATATACACAATTTTATGGAACACAGTGAAGGCAGTCTTAAGAGGAAAATTCATAGAACTAGATGCTTACAAAAAAGTACTAGAGAAATCCCACACATGAAAACTATTATCAGAGCTGAAAGACCAAGAACAATTAGAAGCAAACTCACCTAGATGGAATAGACAACAGGAAATAATCAAAATTAGAGCTGAAATCAAAACAATTGAAACAAAAAGAACAATACCAAAAATCAATGAGTTGGTTCTTTGAGAAAGTCAACAAGATAGATAAACCCTTATCCAAGCTAATCAAAAAGCAGAGAGAGAGTCTTCAAATTAGCAAAATCAGAAATGAAAAGGGGGGCATAACAAGAGACCTCAGGAAGTCCAAAGAATTATCAGGTCATACTTTGACAATCTATACTCAAAAAAATGTAAACCTAGAAGAAATAGACAGCTTTCTGGACAGGTACATTTACCAAAATTAAATCAAGATCAGATTAAAGTCTTAAACAGACCTATAACTCCAAAGAAGTTGAACTTGTTATTGAGTCCTCCAAATTAAAAAAAATAAATGTTGTAATTTGGTTTTTTTTTTTTTCTTGTTTTGGGTTTGGGAGGTTGTGACTTGGCATGTGTGTGGTGTTGGCGTTTTGGAATTTGGTTTGTGTGTCTGTGACTTTTGTCTTTTAAAGAAATGAAATTATATGTTTATATTTTTTATATTGTTTGGCTCATATTTTAAGTATACTATTAGTTAGTTTTTTTATCTAATTTATTTTTATTGATTTGTTTATTATGTGGCTTTTAGCCTGTGACTGGTTGGTATTTTTACATGTTTGGTTTTTTGGGGGGTCTGATGGAGAGTGATTAATTTTATTTTTTTTATTTGTTTGTCTTTTTATTTTTTATTTATTTTTATGTTGTTTTTTATAGGCCAAAATAGCTTTTTTACTTATATTATATAGAGAACCTTTTTTATATTTTTTTGTTTAATTAAAAAGGAAGGTTTTAATTTTTATATAGTAAATTTATAACAGAACAACTTTTAAGCAGGAATTATAGTTATAATATTTAGTTTATTTGTATTTATAAAATTAAAGAAAATATTTTATTATTTATTTTATTATTGTGGTTATAAAGTTTTATATTTAATATATTTTTAAATTAAAAAGAACTATAATTATATTATTAATTTTTTAATTATATTAAAGGCTATGGAAGGATATATTACGCAAATAAACAGGAAGTGTAAGCAACTTTTAAAGTCTATAAAATGACAGAGATGACATTTGTTTGTTTGGACAGTCACTTAAAGTTTTTTTGTAACGTTGAGGCATTTATCTTTAATCTTTATTGTTTAAAGTTTTTCACAAACTTTTTATAGTGATGTAGGAAATCTGACAGAGTCTATTAGTCGCTTTTTTGTGCCTAGAAGGCTGTTTGTTAATGTTTTTGTAAAGCAGGAACTTAAAGGACCATCTCGGCTTGTTTTGTTAACATTTAGAGGTTACTTTAGCGCCACACGCACACCAAATCACAAACCTCCCAAACCCAAAACAGTTCAAAAGAAACATTTTGCAACAAAAAAAGCCCAGGAACAGATGGTATCAGTGCAGAATTTTACCAGACATTCAAAGAAGAGCTAATACCAATACTCCTCAAACTGTTCCATACAGTAGAAACTGAAGAAATATGGTCAAACTCTTTTTATGATATCACAATAACCCTGATATCCAAGCCAATCAAAGACACAACAAAGAAAGAGAATAACAAACCAATTTTGCTCATGAATATTGAAGCAAAAATTTCCAACAAAATTCTTGAAAACCAAATCCAACAACATATAAAAAAGTAATTCACCATGATCAAGTAGGCTTCATTCCAGAAATGCAGGAAAGTTCAACATATGGAAAACTATACTTATCATCCATCATATAAACAAATTATAGAAAAAAGCCACATGATCATCTTCTTAAATGCTGAAAAAGCCTTTGACAAAATCCAGCACTCCTTAATGATAAAAGTCCTGGACATATCAGAAATATAAGGAAAATACCTAAATATAATAAAAGTAATTTACAAGAAGCTGACAGTGAACATAAAACTAAATGGAGAAAAATTCAAAGCAATCACACTACAATCAGAAACTAGAAAAGGCTGTCCCCTCTCCCTTTAAATTCAAAGCAATCACACTAAAATCAGAAACTAGAAAAGGCTGTCCCCTCTCCCTTTATTTATTCAACATAGTTCTTAATATTTTAGCTAAAGCAATAAGAGAACAAAAGGAGATTAAAGCCATTTGAATTTGAAAAGATGAACGGAAACTATGTCTATTTGCATATGGTATGATTGTATACATAAGTGACACACAAAATTCTGCCCTGGGACATCTACAGCTGATAAACACCTTCAGCAATATAGCAGGATACAAGAGTAACTCAAAGAAATCTGTAGCCCTCCTATGCACTAAAGATAAAAGGACTGAAAAAGAAAAAAGGGAAACATATCTTTTATAATAGCTGCAAATTCCATTAAATACCTTGGTATAATTATAACCAAAAAGGTAATAGATCTGTGTGACAAAATCTTTAAATCACTGAAGAAAGAAATTAAAAAGGATATCAGAAAATGGAAAGATCTCCCATGTTCTTAGATAGGTTGGATCAACATATTGAAAATGGCAATTTTACCAAAAGCAATCTACAGATTCAATACAATTTCCATCAAAATCCCAACACAATTTTTTACAGATCTTGAAAGAACAACACTCAGCTTCATTTGGAATAACAAGAAAGCCTGTGTTACAAAAACAATTTTGCTCAACAAAGAACCTCAGGAGGTATTACCATCAATGACTTAAAATTATACTATAGAGCTACAGTAATAAAAAGAGTCTGGTACTGGCATAAAAACAGACTTATGGATCTATGGAATCAAACTGAAGACCCTGACATTAACCCACACACCTATGAACACCTGAATTTTGACAATGAGGCCAAAAATATTCAATGGGAAAAAATAGTGTCTCCAACGAATTGTGTTGGTATAACTGGATGGTAGTGTGTAGAAAAATGCAAATAGATCCAAACCTATTACCTTGCACAAAACTCCAATCCAAGTGAATCAAAACCTCAACATAAACCTTGCTGCACTGAACATGATAGAAAAGAAAGTGGGAAATATCCTCCAATGCATTGGCACAGGTGACCACTTCCAAAATATAGCACTAGTAGCACAGACACTAAGAACAACAATCAATTAGTGGGATCTCCTGGAATTGAAAAGGTGTTGTAAGGTCAACGACATAGTTAGTAAGACAAAACAATAGCCTACAGAATGGAAAAAGCTTTTTCCAACCTTACAAATGACAGGGATTGATCTCTAAAATATATAGAGAACTCACAAAACTAGAGTCCCAAACCCCAAATAACCCAATTAAAATATGTGGTTCAGAACTAAAAAGGAAATTCTCAGCAGAAGAATTACAAATGACTGAAAGGCAAATGAAAAAGTGCTCAACATCTTTACCTATTAGAGAAATGCAAACCAAAACAACAACTTTGAGATACCATATTACACCTGTTAGAATGACTAAAATTAAAAACACAGATGACAGCCTATGCAGGAGAGGATGGAGAGGGAGGGGACCACTGTTTTATTGGTGATGGGAGTGTAAACTTGTTCAGTCACTCTGGAATGCAGTATGGTGGTTTCTCAGAAAACTAGGAACCCAGTCTCCCCAAAGATCCAGCAATACCACTTTTAGGTACATACCCTAAAAATGCACATTCACACCCCAAAAGCATTAGTTCATCTATGATCATAGTAGCATTGTTGTAATAGCAAGAACCTGTAAACAACCTAGATGTCCCTAATCTGAAGAATGGATTAACAAACCGTGGTACACCTACATAATGGAGTACTACTCAGCAATAAGAAAAAATGTTATCCTATAATTTGGGGGCAAATGGGTGAATTTGGAGAATATTCTCCTGAGCTAGGTATCACAAACCCAGAAAGAGAAGCATGAAATATATTCACTCTCATCAGTTGACTTTAAAAACAAAAACAAAACAAACAAACAAACAAAAAAAAGATGTCATTGTATACAAGATCTCAAGGCTAGAACATAGCTGAATGACACAGAGCTTCACTTCTACATTAATGGCCTCTTGCAGGAGTGGAAGTAAGAAAGGTTCATTTTCTTCAAGTGGCTGGCCACAAGGAGTTTAATTTTGGTCCAGTAAGTAAATGAGCGCTTTATATGTGCTTTTTTTTGTAAATGGGGAGATGATAAGAGTGGATTTGAAAGGACTGATAACTGAGTTTGATGGGGTGCCTGATGTGAAATCGCCAAATATTAAATTAAAAAATAAGAAAAGAAAAGTTGGTGTCAGCACATGCTTCAGTTTGCCTCCCATGAGAATGACTTTGTAGCCAACTTTGCCTTTAGTTCACTAAAGACATCTTCAACTGAGAGACTGAGTAGTATATAGGACTCAAGAAACAAAGGGTCTGGAGCTTAAATTACCTTAATCTCTTCAGGGCCAATTACATAAGAATTGAGTGTACCACTCTGTAGAAACAGCTGAGGAAGTATCTGGTATGTAACACAAAGGTACCTCTCTGCCTGCTGCTGATTTTAAAGCTTATGGTAATTCCAGGTTACTTGTAAGCTTTATAAACATGTAGAAAATATGTTTATAAACATTTGTTTGAATTTTGACTCATAATGAGTTTGAAGTCTATGTAAGGAAATAGTGTGCTTATATTTCATAATTTTAATGAGAAAGATTTTCAGTGCCTGAATTAAAACAGAAAAACAAGCAAAAAATTAACAAAAGGATTCATATGTGAATTATTTTGATCTAGTGCCTGATTGCATTATCACTATTTAACCTTCTACAAATTCTCCTACATAAATTCTAATGCATGGAATAGATTATTTTATAGAATGAATATTTTTTATCACACAAACAGAACAAATAACCAAAAACCTATATTGAAAAATATTCTAAATTGATTCTAAAGTAAAATTTAAACTTTTCAATTTACACAAATGGTCCCAACAAAAATTGTAATCCTTTTTTTTAATGTTGAAACTTCCTCTTTATATGAAGATGAATACTGACCAAAATTTTATAGTAATTTTTGAGCAAGATTATCAAAAATATTCATAAAACAAGAAAATTAATTTTGTAAAGAGAAATAATTGAATCCTGTATCACATTGTATGAGGAACACCAATTTCTGAGCATCCTAATTTCTAAGCTAATGCAAACAAATCAGTATAAGCAAATTATAATTTAGAAAATTTATATAAAGTTCCACTAAGTCCTAATTATTCTGTACAAATTCCAGAATTATATTCAATTTTCATGGTATTATTACATATTCCAGAACCTCTTTATATATTATATATATAATACATTTATATATTACACATATAATTAGTGATTCTCAATGTAAAGAAATGGTTGTTTTGCATATTGGAACTGCTGAACTTATTCCAGGTGATTGAGAATTTGTTCTGTTATTTATTAATTACAAGAAATAATCAGAAAAATTTCAATCCTTAAAAGTTGTAGTTATCAGATTCTATATGAGTGTGTCAGGCCCTCTAGCAAATGGCAATAGTGAGGTTGATGAGCTGTTCATAGAATATATGCTAAAAGCCTCAAACTAAATGGCATGTTAATAGCAAAGTTTTGAAAAAAGATATTTCAAGCACTTCAAAACAATCCAAAAATTGCATGTCCTATTTCTTATAAGCAAAATCTACTGCCTACTGGAAGTCACATAAGTGGCACTAAAAGAAATAAATTTTAATAAATGTGTTTGTCTTATTTTACAGAGTCATTCAAATTTCTTGTTTCACATAAAATCTGTCAACTAATCTAGGTTTGTGGGCCAATGATGGATACCACATTATTAGAGAAGAACCTTGGGTAACTGGCTAAGCAGTTAGATGTTTCTTTCTTCCCTTAGTTTTGGGAGTTATTTGCTTTGCACTTTTTGTTTATTCAAGTTTTTATCAGGTCTCTAGTGGAGTTAAAGACTAAGTAGTTATAGTTACGGTTTTCCTTCTTACTAAATTCAGAAAATAAATTCACAAAAGTGGTATAAAGTATATATGTTTAGGAGACATAAAAATATATTTTTGGAGTAATGCAAGTTAGGATAGAAAATAAATTAGTTACAAAACTTGGACTCATCAAGATGTGATAGATAATGAAGTATTTTCCCTAAATTTGTCAAATGCAAATGAACTGGACATTGTGAATGTAGTACTTGCCTTGTATATTTACATATAGTTATTGTACATAGTTTTTCTAAGTTAGTTAAAACCTTCACTTTTATTTTAAAACTTTGGAAATGTTGTGTTCTTTATTGTATTCTGAAAAGTAATGCTTGCTTGAATTCACACAACAGGGCTAGCCACTAACTGACCTGAATTTACCATAAAGGCTTGGAGGAATATAAAAAAAGAGTAAACAAAAATTAGTAAAGCAGGACAGAGCATGGATCTACACTGTTTGGATGGAGAAATGGTGGAGGTAGGAGGCAACATGTGTCTGCTCCCTGCTTCTCTGATCTTCCTGGTTCTTATCTCAATGTGGTGATAGATTATGTATCTAATAAAGCTTGCCTTAAGATCAAGATCAGGGCCAGCCATAGAAGCAATCATAGAGGTCAGGAAGAGGTGATACATGCCTTTAATACTAGTACTCTGAAGATAGAAGCAGAGATTCTTCTGGATCTCTGTGAATTCAAGGCCGGACAGAGCCAAGCAATGATGGCACACACCTTTATTTCCAGTATTTGGGATACCATGGCTCTAATCCTGGTACTTGGGAAACATGCACACATGTAATCCCAGCCCTAGGAAGATTGAAACATGAAGTGATATGTCTGGGGAGTGAAAAGAAATATAAAATTAGAGGAGACAGTTTTTATGAAGTTTTCATCTGTCTAATATTTTAACATTTTCTCCATTATCTGGCTCCAAGTTTTTATTATGAGATCAACTAGGATTCATGTAATACCCTAATAACTGACTCCTAACTTATAAAGACTAATTAGATTAACATATCAGTCCTGGATTCCTATTAATCATAGGTAATGTTTCAATCCTAGATAATTAGTCTCCCAGTAAGATAATCAGTCTCCCAGTAAAACTGAGGTATCTTTTAACTGGTATCTGTTTTCTTGTTAAATGCAGGGTTTTTTGCATTGTTTTGTTTTGTTTTGTTTTGTTTTCTGGCTTAGTTGACCCTTTGTTAGAGCTCTGAAACAAAAGTTATCTGGTAGTTTGTGGTCAAAGATACCTGCAAGTCTTACAGCTCTGGAGGGAAAGTTATCCTGGTAGTCAGAAGCCAATAGTTAACTGTAAATGTTACTGCCCTCTTCATGTAGGGGACCATTTCCTCAGCAAATTGTCATAATCCTTGTTCTAGGAAAGGCTTTCCTAAGGAAAGTGTAAGAACTGTTCTCCAGCAGGGGTGAATTTCCTTAGCAAGGCTGTCACAACACTGCTACAAAAAAAATGTTACAGCTGTGCTCCACTTCAGCAGAGTGTATCACTTTGCTTCAGTTAGGAAACTTGCCCCAAGCTCAGGAATCAAAATATTACAAATTACCACCCTTATAATTTCTACCTTGGAAAACTCTGTCTTTATGGAATTCTGTATAAACCATGTATCATTTCAGTTTGGGGCTGTCCTTTTTGACCTTGGCAGAGATAGCCACTCTTCTGTATTTTTCTTTCCCAAAATCTCTTGAGTGTGGGTTTTGGTAACAAATTTCTTTATCATAGTGGAGTGGAGCAGAGATCTATCAAGTTTTGCTGAAGCATAGCAGAACTGTTTCTATACTCTGGAAAAAGGTCAAAGATTATTTGGATTTGTGGTCAGGGATTAGTTGGTTTTGTGTTCTAGGACTGATTGATTTTTATGCTCCTAAGATTGGTTGGTTCTTATTTTCTAAATTAGTTAGGGCAGGGTAATTTTGTTTGGATCTAGTCTTAGAACCATGGTCTTCTTTATCTTATTTTTATTAACCTACAGACCAAAACCCATAGTTGTTTAATTCAAATAAAATATAATTGCCTGTAATAAAAATCTCAAACTTCTTTCTGAAACTTTTAATCCTGGCCTTCATAGTCTTAATTTCTCTCAGCATTGTTATTTTCCAAGCTTTCAAATTAACTTGTAAGCCCTAAATGGGTTTCTCAGCCTAAAGTTTCTTAATTCTTATGCAGTCACAGCAAAACACAGTAACGTTTATAATAATAATATCCCATTCTCTGGTATAAATTCTGTTCTATTTTGTTATCTTTTGTTATGACAGGACACTGACCAAAGACATTTTGGGGTAGAAAGACATTAATTATTTTATATTATATATAATACAATCCATCATCCAAAAAAGCAAAGGCAGAAGCTCAAGTTAGTAACTATGAGGCAAAAACTGAGGCAGAGACCATGGATAAATGGTGCTTGTTTCTCCTCAGAGTTCATTCAAATTGTTTTCTTTCATAAGCTAACACCACCTTCTTTAAAGTGTCACATTCACAGTACTCTGGGCACTGTCATATCAATTATTAGTTAATATTATTTTTTTCATTGACAAGCCTACAAGCCAATATAAAGAACCCTATCTTTCAATTTAGTTTTCCACTTCTTCTTATGTGCCTATAGATTGTATCAAGTTGACACTAAGAAACAAGAATAAAGAATATATTAAGAAAGTTGGACATAAACACAATCATGCTTTTAGAGATATAGAACTTCTGAAGTTAGCTATTTCCTGATGTTTCTCTATATCTGAGAACATTTCAGAATCCACTATGGTAGTGAGTCTTGTTAACTGAGAACCTTTGTTGCTTGACTTAGCAGATAGCAGGTCTAATCCATGGACAACATATTGAAGGTGCATATGTAGAAAGCTATATTAGTGAGGTTTCTGTTAATCACTGGAATGACTTTCCTTTACAATTTTTCTATTACTAGTGGATGGAGGTAAAATATCCTATGCAGCCCTATGACTATCACATTTCAGTTTCCTACAGGGGCCATTCATGGTTTTCCTTCTGACAGTAATGATATAGACAGTGGTTGTGATTTGGTATTAATTCTAAGGTTTTCATAGATAATCATATCCAAGGGTACTAAGTAATTGGTGGTGCAGGAGGTAGTTCTGACAATCTTTAATGAGTTGTCATACTTGTAATTTATGCCCATTACACACTTGATACATTAGAAAAAGGGGCAGAGATAAAGCCTCTTTTGGCTTACCCCTTGATGTGATCCTTGGCTTTCTCCATCATAGTAAAGACACTAATAGACTGCATAACATACTTGGTACCAGCTCACCCAATTTGATATTGACATGACCTTGCTCCTAGAAAAAAAGGGTATGACTTTACTACTGATGAGAATTTTCTGCTTTAGGTTCTGTATGTGTATTTGATGATGGTATATGTGTAACCATCATGGAATCTGTATAGCATGTAGCTGAAGTAAATAAAGGGGTCACTGATTCAAAAATTAAACATTTTGATAGAACTGAAAGTAGATTTGAAGAACAATTATCCAATGTATGCAAATGTCTACTCCAGACTTTATCTCTGTGTCTTAGGAAGGATTCTGCCTGTGTGAGAAGAAGTTACTGTCATGGAATAGAAGGAAGCTTACAATAGCAGTTTTAACATGAGAATTATTTCTGCAAATAAATCCAAACAATTATTTTTCTTCCTCTTCTTTTTATTAATATGTTATATTATATTCTTTTCTATTGGTTTATTAAAGCAAGTCTTCTCTTATTCCTTAAAACATTTATAATACTTCTGTTTTTACTTTCTCAGTGACTATTTTAGAATTATTGTATTTCTTCTGAGATTTATCCATTTTTATCCCTTACATATAATTATTAACTACTCTATAAATTTATTCTGCATGTTATCAAAAATCTGCATACTTATATCTCTAAATAACTTACATTTGTTGTACATGCTGTGGAATTTAGAAGAGATAATTTGTTTCAGGTACTTCATGTTTTTCAACCATTTTCTTTTCTTTGCAAAATTTGTTCTTATCCTCTTTAAGATTCTTCTAGTCAACTATCTTATCCTAATTGCTTTTCTTCTTTCCCATCAAAAATAATTGTTTCATATACCTACATAGAATCTTCATGCATAAAAGAAAGAAAATGTGATAGTAATTCTACTTTAATATACAAAATTATCAGATATCATTTATTTAATATACAAAATTATCAGATATCATTTATTTAATATCATTATTTAATAGCCAATAACAATTCTACTTTTGAAAAACCTAATAAAATACTTTTGTGTGTGTATAATTTATGGTCAATATCTATTTTTTTCCACTGATGGACAAATAATTGATACTTTATAAAAGAAACAGATCATGATCTGCTTCAGGATCCTTATCCCAACTCTGTTTTCAATACATGCAGTATCTTGTTGTTTTCAGTGAAACTGTCCACTCTTTTTTCATATCAGGCATGCAGAAAAATAGAATGTATTGTAGAAATACATGTTGTATCACATACCATCAGTGGAGTAAGAGGCCCTTGTATATCAGCAAAAGCACAAAGATATATTACAAAAATAAAGTCCCATTTTTTTTCATTTTCTTATTTTTTATTGAAAAAGTTACTTTTTTTCCTTCTTTATTTTGTATTTATCAAAAAAAACACAGTAAAAAGAATTTAAAATGTGGAAGAGTTAACAATAACTATACAGAGGATAAGAATCATAAGCATGGCTTATCAAGGGTGGAAATACAAATAAGATTGCTACACATATAAAAAAAGCCAAACATGCCCAAGTGGCAAACCACAACCACCGAACAGCTTGGGATCAGAAACACCCTGGACTGACCCTTCAAACCCCAGTCCAACTATAGGAACACCTGACTCACTCTTGAGGGAGGGGGGAAAGAACTGGATTTGGCCAGAAGTGGAGACTGATCTAAGCATTATTGGGTCAGTGGGACCATAGGACT
>PVIH01030783.1:0-11710 GCA_004025045.1 Sigmodon hispidus | reverse complement strand
TTTTTTTTTTTTTTTTTTTTTTTTTTTTTTTAAAGATTTATTTATTTATTATGCATACAGTTTTACAGAAGAGGGCACCAGACCTCATCATAGATGGTTGTGAGCCACCATGTGGTTCTGCTGGGAATTGAACTCAGGACCTCTGGAAGAACAGTCAGTGCTCTTAACCTCTGAGCCATCTCTCCAGCCCTCTTTGCTTGTTCTTTTGTGACATTGTCTTGCTTTCTTTCTCAAATACTTTTTGGTTGTATAATAATATATAATCATATTTATTTTAAGGTCTAAATATGTCATAAAATATTAAGTGCTATAGTGTTCTACTTAGTTTTATAAAAAGAAATGTTATCATTAAATATAAGAAGTAACAGGCTGGAGTGGGCTCAGTGGTTAAGAGCACTTGCTGCTTTTGCAAAGGACTTGGGTTCAATTCCTAGCACCTATTATGGCACCTCACGGCCATCTGTAACTCTAATTACTAAAGATCTGATGTCATTTCTTGACCTCCACTGGCACTGGGTGAACATGTGGTAGATGCACATACATGAAGAAAAACACTCATACAAATAAAATAAAAAATGAATCTGAAAAAAAGAAAAAGGGTCTAGAGACAGCTGAGTGGTTAAGAGCAGGTATTATTCTAGAGGATTTGAGTTCAGTGCCCAGCACCTGTGTCACGTAGCTCACCACCACCTGTTGCTGCAGGGCATCCAGCACCTTTGGCCTTTGCAGGCACCTGTACTCTTGTGGAACACCCTCCACTCCACCCCCGACCCCCATCCTACCATGTATGTGTATGTATGTAGAATTATGTCTGCATATATAATTATATAAGTAATTATATAATTACATAATTTTAAATGGTAAAAGCAAATCTTTAAAAAAATTTTTTTTGGCTTTTTTCTATGTAGCTTTGACTGTCCTGGACCAGGCTAGCCTTGAACTCAGAGATTTTCCTGCCTCTGCCTCTGCCTCCTGAGTATTGGGATTAAAGACATGTGCCACCACCACCTGGCACAAGTCAGTTCTACAACAACAGCGAAAGGAAGCTGATGAGGAGCAGTTTTGTTTGGGAATTTGTGTGGGTGTTACACTGTGTCACTTCTGTGGAGAGCTAGCCACTTTATTCCTGGCATGGCTGCTGTAATAAAAGCAGCATCACCTGTGAAGGGCCATTCTGTTTATTTGAAATATTTGGACTCATTGTACTAGACTCCAGTTACTTTTGACTATGCTGGGGTGGGTAATGTTATGAATGCACATTTTCTCCACAAAATATATCTGAAATGAAGGAATTGCTTAATATTCCTTAAAAATTAAAATATAAAAACTTTCTTTATTTTATCTCTTAAATACTTTTGTCTTTCTTTTAGACCTTTGAAGATTTTAAAAATGACAAGCAGGCTGTGGAGTACCAACAGCGCATCATGGATATCTTATTGAAAGCAAGTATTCAAAGATCCATGTCTTTCTATTGACTGACACAGTATCAAGCTAATTGAAAATTTTATAGTAAGATTTGAAATAATCTGCTTAGTGGGGCCATTTGTTTCAGTGTTTAGTCCTCAAGAGGTGAGAGAGATAGTAGTGATTAATTGAAAAAGAGCTTACTGTGTTGTAGTATTAGACTGGACACTGGGGTACAGGGTATGATTCTCGAGAAATGCTTATTGTGGTGATTACTTCATTAGCAGGATTGGATGTAACAACAAAGACAGATTTAAGAAAGAATTAATGCCGAGAATTCCTGTCTCTTCCCAGCCTTAACTGGTGACTGTGGTGGTACTATGTTCTGCCATGGCATTAAGATAGTACCTTACGATGATTTGAGGATTATCTCAGTCCAGCTTCAGAGTTGGACCAGGCCTATTTTAGCATCCATGCTGTTGCTATGCATTTGTGTAGAGACAGATGGGCTCCTCTCCAATATGTTGGCACAGCTCTTCAGAGGGTTCTCACTGAGAAATTAGAGTTATCATCTTCATCTGCCCATAAAATAGAAGTAACCTTCCTTTTAGATCCCTTTGGTCAAGAGGCCAGAATTAAGTGTCTTCTAGTATATGTAGTATAAACATGCTACAGCTGTAATGTTCTCTGTAATATGCAGAGCATGCACACAGTATCTACGTCATCTCCATCCAGCTCTTTACTAGCCTTTGAATACTCAATGAAGCCTGTTAAATCTAGATGGTTGATGTAAGGAACTTTCATCTGCATTCCCAGATAGTCTACCTATTTGTAGACCTGCCTTTCATCTATCTGGTATTTTTCTGTAGATCTCTGTTAGATCATTTGTAATTTAACTGTATCTTTGAAATAACTCAAAATGACAGTAACTTCTTATGAAAATGTGTTATTCTTTCTTAAACTGGAGATAGGCAAACAGATCCAGCAGTATTCAGATTGCCAGGGTTGAGCTTGCTTTGTTACTATTACACTTAGTGCATGGTTTCTGTCTGGTTCAGTGCAGTTGGTCAGGGCCAGCTGTTCCCCTGCAGCTAGTAAGTTCTTGTCAGAAAGACCCAGAAGGAAATGTGTCCTTATGGACATGCCTTCAAAGTTACATACTATAAATCTGCTTATAGCACGTTATTCAGAACTACTAAGGGAGACCAAAGCATTTTGGGCTACCATCTGCTCAGCTAAAAATTAGAACTTGTGTTTTCAGTTAGGAGGGAAGAACAGATACTAGAGAGTGTGTTAACGCACTGTTACCATCAGACAGACCTGGGGATTAAAAAGAAAAGAGGTTTATTTAGCTCACAGTTTTGGTAGCTGAAAGCATAAAATAGTAGCCTTGACTGTTTGGCTTCTAGAAAAGGTCACCTCAGCATTGTTACAACACGGTGCATGGCATCATGGTGTCAGTGGACCTGAGAGGGAGTCAAGAAGTCAGAAGGATATTATAGGGATCAGGTATTTTTTGACATCTCAGCATTAATCTTGTCTGAGAGCAATGTCTGCCATGGTCTAGTTTCTGCTCTCTAGACTCTGCTTATGAAAATTTTCACTGTTTTTACAAGTGAAACTTCCAGCTCATACACTTTAGGGAACAAACTGTCTAAACTATGGCCTAGTATATAGCAATTTTTGCTATATCCATCAAAGTGGTTTAACATAACATCTAAAAACCTCTTTATTGTATAGTTTCTGACTACTCTATAACTGATCCTTTTCCTCTATCCCTCCACCTCCACACACATGCTCTTCACCCACGCTAGATTATCAGAAGTCACCAAGCTGTGTCATCATCATGACTTATGTTCTTTGCATGGGATTTCTTTGTCTGCCAGATTCCTACCTGCCTGCTGTATCTTCTTCCCACACACCTCCAGGCTGGGCAGGGCTCCTTTCTGTTCACTTGCACATTGTTATTGGAATTGTTTACACATTTCACCATCTCAACTTGAGCTTTCTGAAGATAGAAATCGAGGATTATTATAGTGGTATTTACTATATTAATTGTGTTAATTATGTTATACTGTATTTACTGTATCCACCGAGACCTGATATAGCATGCCCAGAGCATGTGCTCTCCAGTACCTGAAATCTAGTAGCTGTTTAAGAAACATTCATACATTGGTCAAGTTGGAATTTGAATTTGGATCTATACTAGTGTGGAAGGATGATCTTGATGCAGAGGCAGGGCTTCATAACTCCGTGTCTGTGAGTAGGGTGCTGTGCCTCGTGCTGCCCCCCTGTGCTTCAGAAAGTCCACCTCGAATCAATGAGGAGTGAATGTAGAGGTCACTGCTTTGGTGACATAGCTGTACGTGTTGAAGTGTGCTTTGGAGGGAGGTACTGAGTGTAGACAACAAATCTGTGCTGGGGACAGGTAGACAGGCTTGTGTACTGTCTAGTTGTAGAGAGGGAAAAAACTGAAGAGACCAAACGATGCCTAGGATGTTTTTTAAGGCCTTTGAAATATTTTGGAGGAAAAAAATGGAGAAATTGTAAGATGGAATCAGTTAGACATTTGCTGAGTTGTCAAAGGAATCAGATGTGAGTTGGAACTGCTTTTGTAAAAGGTGTGTGTAAAGTCAGACATTTGGGGTTCACAGAGTAGAGGGAAGGACTAGCGGCATAGGGGAGCAATACTAGTTGGGCCCCGAGATTGGAGCCTACAACAGAGCCTTTGGACACCACGCAGGATGATGGCTGAACTGTAGAGCTCTCTGCAGATCATGGTCCGAAACATATGTTATGCGGTGACATAGCTGGCTGGTGACGTAGATGTACAGGGAATGAATAACTGGAGGTATAACTCAGGGTTATGTTTCTTGGTAATGTAACTTGGCAGTGACAGTATACTTGTGTAAGCGCTGACTGTCACCCTAAAAAACAGCAAGGCCAGTAAAGAGGCATGCTGCTCAAAAAGTAAGAGGGTAAGTCAGAAAATAGACCCTGAGGGACCGCTTCATAGCATGAGAAATCTCATGCTTTTTCTCTATGTGGAGGATAATGGATGGAACTTGGAAGTCTTACAGTGGATGGCTGAATACTATATCTTCACTTGTGATAAATTTACCCCTATTAATCTGACTTGACAGCCTTCTACATTCTGGATCTTTATCCACAAATGTTTGCATTCTTTCTTTGTTAATGGCAGGATTACCTACCTGCTGATTGTGCTTAAACTGTGTCACTTTTACACATCATCCATGCATAGGAACACTTGTCCTGGCTGTTCTCGGCACTGAGTCTCCATTTTCATCACGAGAGTGCAGTGCAGGACCCCTTCCTGCCTGGGCCCATGCAGTCACTCACATTGGTCTTCTGACACTGTCTGTGCCCACAGGATGTTTCCCAGCACAGTCCTGATCTCAGCCACCTCTAGTCCCCACGGTGTGTCCCATATGTTCCAGATTCCTGAGGCTGCCCGTCTGATTCTCCTTCTTTCTCTGCTTCTGCGTCCCAGAAGAATGCAGAGTTTCTCGGCAGACCCCTGTCCTGTCCTCCAGGACCCATGCATACATTGTTCTCGCTTCTCTCTATTATTTCCTTGGCGAAGGTTCTGCTTAAGACTGTGCTTAGAAGCTGCTCCTCATTTTCTTAGATTTGCTCTCTAACAGTGACTCTAATGTGCTGTTGTGTTGTGGGTTTTGTTTTGTTTAACTTTGAGCTTCCACAATTTTTTTTTTAATGCCTTTACAATGATGTGATCTGATTACACATTTTAGGATGTTTATCTGACTCATCTTCCTTCTTGATTCATAATTTCAATCACTGCTGCTCAGTCCCCTTCTCCATTTAAGACAAGATCCCAGCCAGGGAGTGGTAGTGCCCACTCTGGGCAGGGCTCCCACAGGATATTCCTGAGGTCTGTCTCCCAGGTGACTCTAGATTCTGTCAGCTACCATCACTGTCTGCCAAAGGCTGGCTCCTGTCATGGCACCAGCTATACTGTGAGGAAATAGGAGACAGGAGGAATGACTGTGGTTGATAACCTGTTGTGTGTGGTTGTGAAAGTCTGTTACACAAATCACAACTCCAGGACTGTGCAGATGTGGTAGAAAGCAGTCACCCCACAAAGGCGCGTGGCTGACTGCCTTCCTCAGATTCCCTCACTGCAGGTCTCCTCACTTTTAACCCCCACACCCTCATGCTTCTTTCCTTGTTGACAGACAGATTTCTAGTAAGGTTAGCAAAGTTCAACTGTTTTAGCAGGATCCTCTAAGAATCCCAGAGAGAAAGGATCATTGTTTTTCTGAATTCTCCTGAAAGGTAGTTTTCATCATTAGCTAGAAACATGACAAGAAGCACCTCTGTTTTCTTTGAGAACATGCAAGCAGCTCACAATGGTACTGAGCCCAGGTCTGTACCACACATAAAAGAATCCTTTTCTGAGTTCTCACTAATGAGTCTGTGTGTGTGTGTGTGTGTGTGTGTGTGTGTGTGTGTGTGTGAGAGAGAGAGAGAGAGAGAGAGAGAGGGAGGGAGGGAGGGAGGGAGGGAGGGAGGGAGGGAATGTTGTCTAAATAGTTTGCTTTGCTCATCAGGTTATGGTGGAGAATTCGGATTTCACCCCGTCACAGGTGGGGTGTCTGTTTACATTCCTTGCTCGGCAGCTTGCGAAGCCTGACAATACCTTGTTTGTGAATAGAACTCTCTTCGATCAAGTAAGTGTCTTTAACAGTAAGACCTGGAGCTGCTTTCTTTTGTTCTTGGTTCATAGACAGGACTCCTGAGGACTGTGTTCAAGTTTGGAATCTGAATTAGGGATGTGTGTTTTTAATGAAGCATCCTGGACAATAGGATTTTGACAGATGCCTGGCATTATGGAGCATGACTTACTAATACTGGTTACTCTAAATTGCCTAGAGTTTATTGCTTCCGAATTTACTAACTTAAGTGTCTTGTCTTTCAATGGCTAGACTATATTGATTGTCTGGGGAAGAGATTTTTTGGGAAAGTCTCAGTCTCCTTATGATTGTCTGGAGAAGAGATTTTTTTGGGGAAGTCTCAGTCTCCTTATGAATGACTTTGGTTCTTCAGGCATTCTCAGTCACAGTCAGAACATTTTCTCCATGTCCACAAGGAGCATTAAGACTCCCCTCTATCTAGAGATGCCAGTGATAATAGTGTGAACACTTCTCAGAGCCAGGAAAGCATTGTGTGTGTTCACTAAGTTTTCTAAGCCCTAAAATCAGTCTATTTATCCTCATTTTGCAGAGAACGCTCAGAAAGTTTAAATAACTCATCTAAATCCAGACTTAGATTATTATTTTTTTAAATCAGAAATCTTATTATATGTGTTAGGATAGGATTCAGATTCAGTTGTCCTGACTGAAGTCCATACCTCCTCAAAATGAAGGGCTTCCAGTTCTGCTTCTCCACAGTAAGGAAATGAGGATAAGCAGCCGGTGCTGGTGGCCGACACCTTTAATCCTAGCACTTGGGCAGCAGAGGCAGGTGAGGAATGAATAACAACCAAATAAATAAATAAAGCAAGCCAGCCAGCAAGCCAGCATGTATAGAGCACATGCTAAGTTGTAGGCTCCTTGAAGTCTGATGCCATTAGCTGAGACACCACCGTACAAGGTGGTGTTTGTCTCAGGTGAGTGACACTGAATCGCTGACCCAGAAGGATCATTTTTGCTGTTACTTTTGGACAGGTGCTTGAGTTCCTCTGTAGCCCTGATGATGACTCTCGCCACTCTGAAAGACAACAGGTATGATAGTCTTTTTGCTAGAGATGTGTGTGTGTGGGGGGGGGGTTCCTGTTTTAGTTACGTTTACTCTTGCTTGATAAAAAGCTCCAACTAAGGCACTTAAGGGAGAAAGACTTTATTTAGCTCATGTATGGTGGCCAAGAAGTTTTCTCTGTAAAGTTGGAGGCAGCACTCGGGAAGGCAGAGAGTAACAGATGCTGGTACTGAGCCAGGTTTGTCCTTTTCATGCAGTCCAGGACCCAAGCACAGAGTTAAGGCTTGTTACTAACTAGCTCTTATAACTTAACCCATTTCTGTTCATCTATGTGCTGCCCTGAGGCCCATGGCTTTTACCTCTATTCCATTTTTCACATCCAACTTGTTCCCCATCTGGCTGGCAACCTCTGACTGGCCTTCTTCCCATCCTTCTCTCTGCTGGGAAAATCCTAGCTATCAGCTTTTCACTAAACGAATTCGAGGGACAAATTTTTACAGTGCACAAAAGGATTATTCCACAGCAGTTGTGTTTACTTTTCAGGGTTTGGCTTTAGCACTTAGATGTGGCCAAGCCTGAACATGAAAATCAAACTCTGAAAACCAAGCACCGCACTTTAGCTCTACTAAGTACAAAGGTGCCCTGTGAATGTGGCTCTCCCTCTTCAGTGTTTGAAATAGTGAAAATTGATAAATAAGTTGTTCAAGGTCACAATTTAAATTAGGACTTGGACGCTTTTCCCCCTGCTAACCCAAGACTTTTTATACTGGTTGTCTTGTAGCAGACTTGGTTTATGCAGTATTTCTTAGTATTTTCCAATGGTATGCTTATAGTCAGTAATTAGTTCCAAGTATAGTTCTGCAATGAATGTTGGCATTTATGTAAATATATGTAAATTAACAAGGTGAAAGTAAAACGGGGCTGCACTACCAAATCAGGTAACACAGTGTTTATTATTTTCTTTTAGTTAACATACAAGATAATGGGTTTCACCTTGACATTTTCATATCTCTATACAGTGCTGTACACCCACACACTCATACCCATGCACAACACTCTCACAGATAACAGTTTTGAATAAAAAAATAAAAAGCTGCTTTTTCCCCCTTTACAATGTAATGCTTACAGACAAACACACTTTAAAAAATTACATTTATTACTTTGTGCATCCAAGAGCGTGAGCCACGGTGCTTGTGTCAGAGGGTGGCTTTCAGGGATCACCTCTCTCCTGCCATCGGCGGGGGTGGGCCCCAGAGGCTGAACTCACATTGTCAGCACTGGGGGCAAGCCCCTTCACCTACCCGCTAGCCCAGACAGTCACACTTTTGAGCTTAAGTGTTTTATTGATATTTTCTCCACATCTTTACCGGGGCTGACAAACTATCTCTGTCAAGGAACCAAAGGGTAAACATTTTAGGCTGTGTAGGCCGTAGATGGGTCTGCCTTCTTTGCTTTGCTTGCCTGCTTTTACAACCCTTCAAAAAGTAAGATTTTTAATAGCATTTTAATGATTTATAGGCATGTCACTATGGCTTATTTAGTCTTTCAGTGAGTTATTACAAAACCTGTAACTGGAAGATGCCTAGCCGCACACCTGTGTGCCAGTACCCCTTCTTTCAGACGCAGCTGCCGTGGGCGTAAACAGCCTCGAGCTGATAGGGCAGCAGAATAGGGTGAAATAATAGAAAATGATGAGTTTTGAGTTTCATTACCTTTGTTTTTAACATGCATAGTTATAAGTTAGCTTAGTTCAATTTTTAATGATGTTGAATAGCTTGCTCATGATGAGTTGGTAAAGATTGTCTTCAACTCATTACATTGTCTTATTCCAAACTGCCACAGTGAGTGGCTTCATTCCTCTTTTATTGCATATGACAGCATATTCCAGTGCTCAAGTGGATTCAATTTGGGTCTTGAATGTAAAATGCAGATCAGTTTTGTTTAACATCAAAATAAAAAACAAAACGTTCTCGATCACGTTGCTCTGAATCCCGAACTAGCATGCAGGCCTGAGATCCTAACTATAGCTTTTTTCTGCCTGTAGTTTATCTTCTACCATGGTAAAGTGATATGGGTGTCAGAATTTGGACTTTTATTGTTTTTGTCTTTTATTTGAAATGAGGTCTTGCTGTGTTGCCCAGGCAGGCCTAGAATTTATGATCCTACTGCCTCAGCTTTCTGAGTGCTAGAATTACATGTGTGCAACATGACTGCTGGGTTAAAATAGCCCCCTTTTTTTGAGGCAGCTCTCATGTAGCCCAGGCTGGCTTTGAACTCACTATGTGTCTGGGATGACCTTGAATTCCTGATCTTTCTGAGTGTGAGGACTGAGGGCTATAAAACTGCTTCATAAAAACAACTCTATAAATCACAGAAAATAGTCACTAATTTCCACCAAGATTTCTTCAAGGTCAAAGTACTTGTAGAAAACAACTATTCTGTTCTAATGTTTACCCTAGATACAGTGACTCAGCTGGACCAGTGCCCGAGTTTGATTCCTAGCACTCATATGGTAACTCACAGCCATCTGTAATTCCAATTCCAGGGGATCTAGCACCCTCCTCTGGCATCCACAGGCTCCAGGTAGCATACATGGTGCATATTCATGCAACAAAACACTCATTCATATAAAATACAAACAAATAAAAGACAAACTTCTTAGACTGGTCTATACAGATATTTAGAGGCTGGTGTGAGTGTGTGGGGCTATATCTGAAGATACTGTGGTATGCCTTTCATGTTTGAAAAGCAGAGTCCTCATATTGCAGTGAATGATGTCCAAAATATCATCAAGTAATAACAGACAGGAAAAAGGTGAATGGATGCATGCATGCGTGAACCGACTCCTGAAGAACTAGTAAATAAAGCAAGCCTCATGGTGTTTCTACTCATCCTTTTAAATCTTCAGGTCCTGTTAGAATTGCTGCAGGCTGGAGGCATAGTTCAATTTGAAGAGAGCCGGCTCATCCGCATGGCAGAAAAGGCTCAATTGTGAGCTGGTTTGAACCTGAATATTAATTTTTTCATAGTACTGTTACTTCTCTAATGTGAAACTTACTTTATTTTCCATTTCTGCTATTTAATTAAGAAATAACATAGCAATAACAATCTCAGTAACAAAAACGTAAGGTTTTTTTGGGAGGGGGGTTGGTTTTGTTTTTTACCTTTCATATGAATTCTAAAATTTAGCAAAATTTACAGAAATGTATAGTTTAAATAAAAATGTATATTTGTTTTAACATGAAAGTGAACAAGCAGTTTTCCTGTGCTTCACCTTATTTAGACACATATTTACTATTATTGGTGTGCTGAGACAGTTGTGGCCCCAGGCTGTCTGTCCTGGAGCGTAACTGTAGGACATGGTTGGTCTTGTTGCTGTGTCTACCTCTGAGGGCTGGCACCATGCACATGCCCAGCTCTAGATTTTTCTTAAATTGATAATATCTATATTATTTTTTAGATTATGGCAGTTATATTTACTAGAAATGCTAAACGGTTTAGCATAATAAATAAGATATAATGTGCTAGCACCTAGTTTATTGTATTTAGTTTTTCACAAAGAAGCACATTATTGATACCTAGCATCAGCTATTTCTTTAAAAAAATAGATAGCACACTGTCTCTTTAAGGTATGGTAAAGAGCATTCAGCAGCATCTTCGGTCAGGAGTCAGGAGAGAGGCAGGCACTCCTCCTCTTAGATACATATACCAACCATGTACCTTTATCTGAAACACCTGGGACCAGATTCCAGACGTTTGCAGAGTTCAGATATTTGCATGTGATTTACTGTGCTCCTTGTGTGAGATTCCAAGTCTGATATACCCTTGTATTTAAATTCTTAGCCCTTTATTTGGCACTAAAAATGACCTCATTCCCTTTGACACGTTTGAGTTAAGTCTGAATGTCAGAAGCACATTGCCACCTGCCTTTTTGGCAACTGAAGGTTGGTTGTCCTTTCCCATCCCAGCTATCAAATCTGTGAGTTTATGTATGAGCGAGCACACCAGTACGACAAGATCATTGACTGCTACCTGCATGACCCATTGAGAGAGGTAAGCTTAAAGGCTGCTTCTCCCCTTGTCTGAGCCTCCCCACATTCCCTCTCTCACAGACATATTCACTTTGTTTTTGTTGAGCTTTTGCTATAATTAAAAGGTGAAATTCCTGAAGTTTGAGTATATAATTCAGTGATAGATACTGATAGCAACCGAATGCAGAATTAAATATTGTACTAGGGAAGAGGGTGAGGTGTGGCTTAGAGGATAACAGGGGGATTGACTTATATATAGCAGAGAAATCTCAGAGAAAGAAGTATGGAAGCTGACTTTTGGCATTAGAGAAGCCACTCAAAGATGAGCTCTGAGATAGGGAAGAATATAAAGGGGGAGTGCTCAGGGAGGAGTGCTCAGGGAGGAGTGCACAGGGAGGGATATACAGGCAGGAGTGCTCAGGGAAGAGTACTCATGGAGGAGTGCTCAGGGAAGAGTGCTCAGGGAGGAGTGCTCAGGGAGGAGTGCTCAGGGAAGAGTGCTCAGGGAGGAGTGCTCAGGGAGGAGTGCTCAGGGA
>PVIH01030782.1:0-11712 GCA_004025045.1 Sigmodon hispidus | reverse complement strand
AAGCAAAAAAAAAAAAAAAAAAAAAAAAAAAAAAAAAAAAAAAAAAAAAAAAAAAAAAAAAAAAAAAAAAAAAAAAAAAAAAAAAAAAAAAAAAAAAAAAAAAAAAAAAAAAAAAAAAAAAAAAAAAAAAAAAAAAAAAAAAAAAAAAAAAAAAAAAAAAAAAAAAAAAAAAAAAAAAAAAAAAAAAAAAAAAAAAAAATCTCTTTACTGGAGAGTTATAGAGATTTTTATGAGAGAGTTAAAGTGCATAAGCCTTAAAGAGTTAATTAAAAGAAAAAAAATAGAACGGACAGGTTCTTTAGTAGCAAGTGAACAATACTAAAGTGGGTGAAGATGTTCCTAAGAATGTGTTTGCTGTATAAAGTATTGTGGTTGATACTGACATTTAATTTTACGCAGCATCCTAGTAAAATTAGGATCATAAATAAAGGTGAGCTTGCCTGACTTAGTACAAAAGCTGTATTAATTTTGGGTGTTAAAACATTTTAAGAGAGGAACCAGACAAAAGCTGGTGCTTTAGGATCACAGAAGTGAATGAAACTTTCTTGGTACTTATAGTTAAGGAAATAGTCAAGCTTTATTGTGATGGGCATCGATAATGTGAAGTTGAGTAAGGATCTTTCATATTTTGCCATTGAACAGATGATAAAAATGATCCTTGGAAGTACAAATAACACAGGAAATGATGAAATAAAATAAAAGAGGTATGACTCAAGCCCTAACTCAGAAAGTAAGAAAAAAATAAGTCATAGAGAAAAAAGATTGTAAATTTAAATATAAAGACATTTAAAACAAAATTTGATATTGTGCCTTTTTTCCCAATTGTATTACTTTTCCATGGCTGATCTAAAAAAACAATTATCAAAGCAACTTCTATAATGAAGTGATTATTTGGATTATGATTTCATAAAGACAAAAGTCCATCTGGGTCTGAAGATATGGCAGAAAGTGACAGTCAATGAGGCATCATCAGGAAGCTGAGATATATATTTATCTACAAGCATAAAGCAGAGAGAGTGAACTGAAAGTAAGGTGTAGTATATTTTGTCAAAGCCTGACCTAATGGAATACTTCCTTCAATAAGACTATCCCTGCTAATCCTCCCAAAACACTTGTGCTAACTGAAGACCAAGTATTCAAATGCCTGCACCTTTGAGGGACATTTCTCATTCAAATCACCACAGCTAGGCAAACACAATTCTAATGTCTCCTGAGTGATGGAATTAAAGGCACCCAAGCTTGGCTCTGTGGGTGGCTTGTTCTCTGATATTCCAGACTATTTTCATTAAATATACAACAAACCACCACAAAGTACCACTCCTTGTAGGTAGCTGGACTTCTAAGATGTAAAATAAGAAAAAGTGAACCAAACACAAGCTCCCATTGTTACATGCTTTCAGACAGTGAATGGAGCTCCTCTGAACTCCTGATTGCCTTGACTTCCTTGCCTTTACATAAGCCAAAA
Organism: Sigmodon hispidus; assembly: GCA_004025045.1. Lineage (NCBI taxonomy): Eukaryota > Metazoa > Chordata > Mammalia > Rodentia > Cricetidae > Sigmodon > Sigmodon hispidus. The sequence goes on along the minus strand of PVIH01030782.1, from coordinate 10,247 downwards.
GGAATTCTTAATTCCCGGTCAGAGTAGTTTACAATAGCAACTGAGAAAACAATATTAGTTAGTGAATAAGAGATGTCTATCCAGAACACAAAAAATAGAAAAGTTTACTTTAGTACTGACATAATTAGAAGAGAACAAGGTTTTCATATGGGAAAAATTAAAGATGAGAAGATATTCTAAGTTAAAATTAAAAATTAGACTGCCAATAATGACATATGGAACACATTGCTCTTGGAAAAAGAAACTAGATTACTTGAGCTAATGGAGTTGAGATAGATTATATATTTGTCCATGAAGAGTAAACAAGTCAAAATTTGTTTGCTCAGAATTTTGAGAAATCCACCTAAGACATTAAGCTGTGCTAAAAGGAGAAATCCTCGGGGCTTGTAAAATGACTGTGCAGGTAATGGTGCTTGACACCAATCCTAATTACCTGAGCTTGATTTCCAGAACCAACCCAATGGTAGGAGAGAATCAGCTCTCACATAATTGTCCTCTGACATCCACTTGTTCACTGTGGCACACACACACACATGTATGCATGAACATGTGCGCGCGCATGCGCACACACACACACACGCACACGCACACACACACACACACACACACACACACACACACACACACACACACACACACACGCACACACTCCTTCGAAAGCCTGACATATGCAATTACATTTTTCTCAAAGATTTGATGTTCTATGAACAAATGACAATGCCTACTGTGAGTCAGCCACATTCCTTGGCACTGCCATAACCCCCTACACGTTTCATGGAACTCCTGCCTGAGTATAAGAGACAACATATTTTACTTGGGGATTTTATAAGCTCAATTCTCATTTTGACAAGCTATTACTTGTTTGTTGTACAAAATGCAGGTTAAGTCTGCTCTCAAATGAATGTTCAATATTTGAAATATGTTGCTTGTATTATTAAACAGTTTCAAAATCCAATTAAAATGGAAAACAAACAATTAAGAAGAAAACATGTTTTACCACATGCCAGTCTCATTACTAATGCAACACATTTGCCTCTAACTAAGACACTGTTTGAAGAGCCAGGCAAACTGACAGTTATAATTTCTTACCTGAGCACACAATTCTCAATATCTCCTAAAAATACTTACATGCCAAAGTATCTCTGTTCACATCTTGCATTGTCTTATCATCAACATATCTATAGGGCCATAGGCATACATTCTCTGAAACACAGAATGTGCTCTATGTTGTCCCTCTGTTCACAAAACTATATGACTCATTATTTAAAATAAGTATAAATTTTCTGTTGTTAAAAAATCATTCTCAAATGAATAAATTAGGCCCAATACAATATAGTACATCTGCCTAGGTACTTGTATTCAGTCAAGCCAGCAATTTAATGTTTATTCATAACCTGAGCCTTTTCATACTTCACACACTAGTCTATCCTACCGAGCACTCATGCTGGATTATACACACAATCATGGGCATGGTCACTAAGACTGACATTTAAAGAGGACCACTTTCACTATCAAAAATGCTGTGTTAATAAAAACATTGTGTAATGATACCTCACTGTTTTCACAACCTCAAATGGAAATGAGTATAGATTTTAGAAGAGTAGAAGCATGTTGAACATTGAAATTGAATTGGAACCACATTATTATCCCTTTCAAGGTCATAAAAGGCCATATACTTTAATATTATCTAAAATAAGTCTTTAGGAATGAGTCATTACTCGCGTAACTCTTAACTCCTGACTGACTTTAAATGTGATATACATTTCTTTTACTATCTTCATGAATAAAACAGTGTTTTACTTTTATTAAACTCCATTAATCCCCTTAAGGAATGAAGCTATCTCATAGTATTAAGAATCATGTATTAAATGCAAAAAATAATATAATAATCTTCAGTCAAAATTATGTGATATGAGCATAAAGGTTTTGCCCGACATTCGTACATATGTTTAGCTCTTTATAGGCACTCCAGTTGTTCTCCAAGTATTTTTATTTTAGTACATCTAACAAACTACTCCATTTCAAAACATGTGAAATATTGAGTCTATAGAATACTCTTAAAATTTTTATTCATTTCTCTGCATGTTTCCAATGGTATAAGAAGTAAAGATTGTGTTTGTCCCACCCTCATCCTGCATGTCCTGGTACATTCATTTTTCAAAATTGTTGACTATAGCCAAGTACTGCAGAGCCAAGAAATTTATGTAAAAGGACCTTATTCAAACTGTGTTCACTTCATTAAAAAAAAAAATCCGGAGATTTGCAGATTACTGTAATGGTCTTTGACAAAGGCGGTCATGAAATTCCAAGTAGGCAGTGCAGTATCTCTTGACACTTGCCTGCATTCAGTGTGCAAGGAGAAAACAGTTCTTTCCACTGCTGGTTTTTTTTTTTAAATTAATTAATTTATTTTTTCAAAGAAGTCACACTTTCTATCCCTATATATCCTTATTCAAGGTCCCTTTCGCCTCCCGCCACATCAGGTCATTCTTTCTTCTCCACAACTCCCAATCCCCTCTCTGGGCAGGCAGCAGAGAGTCCCATGGTCCCACTGACACAATATTGCTTAGTTCAGTGTTTTGGTTTTATTGGGAGCCACAGCAGAGCAATGTCCCCAAGCCTGAGCAACAGGCAGGTTTCAAGAAGTTCACACACAAGTAAAGTAACAGACACAGCTATTATCCTAAACATAAAGACTGTTCCTTTTCACTTTAATGTAGTTGAAGTCCTGTGCTTCACCAGTAAAGGCTCTGCTGGCCTAGAGCTTTTTTACCCTTTATTTTTCTTATTGTTTCACCTTTCATCGTTTTTCACCCTGGGCTCTGGACTGTTTTATGTCACAACAACACAGCACAGTTTTCAGAGCCACTATTTTTCAGCTTCTTCTTATTCTCTGTAAGTGTTCTTTGCTTAGATTTGCCAAATTGCTAAATGTTACATCCTGCATCCTCTTCCCATCTCTCAAATTTTGTTTTGGCAATCATATTTACTCTCAGGGTTTTTAATGCTATCTGTGAAATTTAAATCTTCTGAAGTCTCTTCAGAAAGTGATAATTTTTTTCTTCTCAGTCTTAATTTTATTTCTTCCAAGTGAATATCCTTGAGGCATCAAAAAAGAGATGAATATTTTCTAAACTCCCCATTAATCTCTCTGATTTTTCTGTAAAAAGGCTTTAATTTCTTTGTACATCTTTACTTGGCTCATGCTAGGTCACACCACCTACCACCTTGACTCAGGCTTGAAATATTAAATAAATCTATTAATCATCTCACTGCTAATCATCCTTTCACCTTAGTAAGCCAACTTTGTAATTTTATTTTTATTTATTTTGTAGGTGTGTGCACATGTTTGTGTGTGTGTGTGTGTGTGTGTGTGTGTGTGAGAGAGAGAGAGAGAGAGAGAGAGAGAGAGAGAGAGAGAGAGAGAGAGAGAGAGAGAGAAGCTTCCCATGCCGGCCAGAAATGGAAGTTAGATGTTGTATAACAGGAATAACAGACAGTAATAAAATTATGAGCAAGTGAATGTGGGTGCTGAAAATCAAACTTTTGTCCTCTACTACAGCAATATACACTCTGAACTACTTAACCATTACCCCAGACCCTGTAAACTTTCATAAAACTCAAATAACTCCCTTCCTTACAAACATTTATTATTTTCCATTATGTTTCATGTAAAATTCTAGTTTAATACTAGAGTCTGTAAAAGCACAAGAGACTTATATCATGCCCACTTCTTAGAAAAGGCTTCTTCTTTTTCCTTGTCATGACAAATGGTATCAAACTCTGTGCTTACGCACTGCCTTTCTTTGCCTGGGAAACACCCGGCCCTGACACATGGTATCAAACTCTGTGCTTACTCGCTGCCTTTCTTTGCCTGGGAAACACCCGGCCCTGACACATGGTATCAAACTCTGTGCTTACGCACTGCCTTTCTTTGCCTGGGAAACACCCGGCCCTACTCTACTTGTGCCATCAATGTTTCATTTTTGCTCTTTTTTCAGAGCACATGGCTAAGGGATAAGAAATATCACAAATATAGTACCCTTTGGTTGTCCAAAAAATATGGTATTTTAAAGTTCAGGCTCAGTATATGTAAGAAGTTGCACTGGTCAAACTGGGAGGTTATATAAAGAATGCAAATATTTCTGTATTTATCATCCTACATAAAACTAAGCTCCAAATGGATCAAAGTTTCTGCATAACATTAGACACACTAAGTGCCATATTAGAGAAAGCTAGTGATAATCTTGAGCTCAGCAGTACAGGAAATGCCACTCTGAAGAGAACACAGGCACTAAGACAACAGTTAGAAAATGAGAAATCTTGAAACTGAAAACATTCTGTATGGCAGAAAAGCAGCAGACTACTCATTGGAAAAAAGATTTTTTTATCAATTCTACATACAATAGGGGGAAATATTTAAATACATAAATTTGATAAAAACTTCCAATATTAAAAAAAAATTTAAAATAGTGTGAAGATCTTGCAAGAAGAAACTTACATGGCTACAAATAATTTTAAAATGTTCAACATCCTTAATTATCAAGGAAATGCAATCCAACATTACTTTGTTATATCCTCTCATAAGAGTTAGAATGGCTATGATCAATTAGTCAAATTATAGCTCATGGTGGTGAGAATATGGGATAAGGGGAATATTTATGTATTGCTATTGAGAGTGCCAACTTAAAGCCATGATGAAAATCATTATAGCAGTTACTTAAAAAGCTAACAATAGAATGACTTCACAATCCAACTATATGACTCATTGGCATGTATGTAAATACTGTTCTTCTATTCTTATATCCCTAGATTTGGTCTTTTTATGGTGTCCCAGAGTTCCTGAACATTATATGCTATAAGTTTTTTTTTTGACTTTTGTGCTTTCTGTGACTGACATATCTATCTTCATTATCACATCTTCCACTCCAGAAATGATTCTACCTCTTGCATCCTGTTGGCTATGCTTGTATATCTGTAGTTCCTTTTCATTTGCTTGACCTTTTCATTTCCAGGAGTCCCTTGGTTTGTGACTTTTTTTATTGCTTGTATTTCAATTTTTAAGTCTTGAGTTGTTTTCTTCATCTGCTTGATTGCTTTTCTTAATTTTCTTCACTTTCTTTAAGAGATTTATTAATTTCTTAAATTTTATTCATTTTCCTCTGTTTAATTAAGGTATTTTGAATTTTCTAATGGTTTCTATTATCTTCAAAAAGTTATTTTTAAGGTTGTTTGCTTGTGCTTTTTCTACATTGGAATGTTTGGTGTTGTAGAACCACTATTTTCTGGAGATGCCATATTTTTCATTAGGTTGTTGTAAGTATTCTTGCACTAGCATGTCCCTATTTCTTCTTTGAATTGGTGCATGATTTATCTGTGTCTTAGGGAACAAATCTTAGTCTACTATGCTCTGGCCATGTCTGTGTCTCGGGAAGGCCCTCTTGGTACAATCTGAATTCTTGCTCCACTTAAAGTTGGCTTGTTCTGTATAAAAAGGAGCTGTTTCTTATCCAATAAGAGCTGGCTGATATGTGTCTCTGGGATCTGATCTTGGCCCAATAGGGATCATATCATAAAAAAAAAATCAGGCACAATGATCAAGTATGCTTAATCCCAGAAATGCAGGGATGGTTCTACATACAAAAAAAGTGTCAATATCATCCACCATGTAAAACAAACTGAAAGAATAAAATACATAATCATCTCATTAGATGCTGAAAAAGTTTTTGACAAAATAAAACACCTTATTATGGTAAAGTTCTTGGGAAAATCAGGGATACAACGGACATACCTAAACATAATAAAGGCAATATACAGCAGACCATCAACCAATATGGACTAAATGGAAAGAAACCCAAAGCAATACCACTAAAATCAGGAACAAGATAAGGCTGCTCACTTTTCCCATATCTATTTAATATAGCTTAAGGCAATAAGAGAAGAAGAGATCAAGTGTATGTAAATTAGAAACAAAATTCAAGCTAATGCTATTACCAGATGATATAATAGTATATATAGCTGACACCAAAAACTCTATTAGGGAACTCCTACAGTTGATAAATACCTTTAACAATGTGGCAAGATACGAGATTACATTAAATTAATAAGAAATAATAACCCCCCTGTACACAAATGACAAAAGAGCTGAAAAAATCAGGAAAACATCATCCTTTATAATAGCTGCAAATAACATCAAATGTCTCGAGGTAACTATAATGAAAAAAAATTTTAACAATAAATTTAAGTCATTGAAGAAATTAATTGAAGAAGATATCAGATAAGGGAGAGATCTCCAATGATCTTGTTAGGTAGGATCAACATAGTAAAAATGGCAATCTTACAGATTCAATGCAATCCTCCCACAGATTCAGTGCAATTCAAACACAATTCTTCACTAATATTGAAAGAACAATGCTCAGTTTCACATGAAAAGCATATGATATCCCAAATAATTCTGTACAATTAAGATACTTCTAGAGGAATCACCATTCCTGACTTCAAGCTATCCTGTAGAGCTATAGCAAAGAAAACAGCTTGGTACTGGCATTAAAAACAGACATGTGGATCAAAGGAGTCAAATTGAAAATCCTGACATTAATTCACACACTTATTACCACCTGATTTTATACCAAGAAGCTAAAATTATACAATGGAAAAAATAAAGCATCTTCAACAAAGGGTGGTGGCATAACTGGATGGTAGCATGTAGAAGAATGCAAATAGATCCATATATCACCATGCAGAAAACTTAAGTCCAAGTAGATCAAAGATATCAACATAAACTCATTTACACTGAACCTGATAGAAAATATATTGGAAAATAGCCTTGAATACATTGACACAAGAAACTATTTTCTAAACATAACACCAGTAACACAGAAACTCAGTGCAACAATTAGTCAATGGGACCTCCTGAAACTGAGAAGCTTCTGTAAGACAAAGGACATAATAAATAAGACAAGATAACAATCTACAGAATAGGAAAGTATCTTCACCAACCCTACATCTTATAGAAGACTGATCTCTAAAATATATGAATAACTCAAGAAAATATAAGTCAGAAACTTAAATATTCCAATTAAAAAATGGGGTACAGAGCTTAAAAGAAAAATTTCCACAGAAGAATCTTAAATGTCTGAAAGACACTTAAAGAATTGTTCAACTTCCTTATCCATCAGAAATTGCAAATCAAAACAAATATTAAATAACATCTTACACCTGTCAGAATGGCTAAGATCAAAAATACTGAGAACAGCCTATGCTGGAGGGGAACATTCCTTCACTGAATGTAAGAATGTTACCTTGTACAGCCACTTTGGGAATTAGCATAGCAGTTTCTCAGAAAACTGGTAATTAATATACCTAATAATTCAGAAATACTGAATTAGTTCTTGGGCCTATACCCAAAGGATGCATATTCATAACACAAAGACATTTGCTCAAATATGTTCACAGAAGCTTTATTCATAATAACCAGAAACTGAAAACAACCTAGATGCCCCTCAAATGAAGAATGAATTTTAAAAATGTGGTACGTCTATACGATTGAGTACTATTTAGCAGTAAATAAATGAATGACATCCTGAAATTTGCAGGCAAATGCTTAGAACTAGAAAATGTCATCCTTAGTGAAATAACACAGACCCAGAAATACAAACATAGTGGATATTATATGTAAAGCAAAGCATGACCATGTTAAAATCGACAACTATGAGCAGCTAGGCAACAAAGAGGAATCTGAGACATCCATAGATCCCCATAGGAAGGGAAAATAGCTAAGATCTTCAGAGCAAATTGTGACCATAGGGGGAAGGATGAAAGGAGAGGGGAAAACATGAAGGAATGAGATGGTTGAATTTGAGGAGGGACATAGAGGGAGAACAACTAAATAAACATCTTGAAAGAGGAAGCCATTGTGGGGGTAAGAGAGACCTGCTGGTAGGGAAATAATCAGGAACCCATGGAACATGACCCCAGCTAATACTCCAAGATATGATGGAGAGGGTGCCTAAGTTGTTTTGTCCCTATAATCAAGTTGATGACCATCGTAATTGTCAATATTCATCATCATCCAGAAACTGTTGGAAGTAGATGCAGAGACCCACAGCTAAGCAGAGGGTCAAGCCCCTAGTCCAGCCAAAGAGACAGAACAGAGAGTATATGACCAATGGAGTTAAGAGCATGGTGAGGAAACCTACAAAGACAGCTGATCCGTGTAACTGGGAGCTCACTTACACTGAACTAACATTTTAGAAACCTGCATGGAACTGAACAAAGCCCTCTAAATGTAGTAAACAGTAGAATGGCCTGGGCAGTTTGTGGGGACCTTGGAAGTGGGACTAGAATTTATTCCTCATGCATGAACTGACTTTGTAGAGCTCATTCTTTTCAGAGGAAGACCTTGATTGTCCTTGATACTGGGGAAGGAGGCTTGATCTTACCCCAACTAGATATGCCTTGACTCACCCTGGGATTCCTTATTCTCTTTGATGAAAGGATGGGAAGGTGGGGTGGGATAAGGTGGAGGAAGACTGGAAAAAATTGGAGGAGGAAGAACAGTCATGGGTATGTTAAAAAACTTATAAGTAAAAGTGGGAGGACAAAAGCATAAACAGGAGAAATAATTCATGAACTAAATTAAATAGGTAACAAAAAAGAACCAAATTATTGGTAACAGGGATTAAGAGTGACAAAATATTTCTGTAAATTAATAACAATTATTTTTACCACTGTCAATTGTTATTATAAAAGAGAAATTGATAAACTTCTAGAAGCATATGAGCTACTAAAATTAAATCAAAACTTGATATTTACTTCTGGAATCAAACTAGATAACCTCTAATCATACACATAAATTATCTCCAATTTTAATGAACAACCTAATGTGAGTACTGGAACACTGAAACTGTGAGATGGATACTTATACTAAACACTTCCAGATAGAAGCACAGATCAGGATTTTCTTAACAGGACTCTCCCTCTTCAAATTAAATGACAATTAACAGTTGGCACTTTCTAAATTAATAAACATGTTTATAGCACAGAAATCAAACTATTAATCCCACAGAAAGATACAATTTACAGAAGGGATTCAAGTCTTTGCTAAACATCTGACAGGGAATTAACATCTAGAATGCAAATAAACACAGAAAACTAGAAATGAAGACAAATATCCAATCAATAAATGCACTAATGGTAAAAAGAGAATTCTTAAAAGATAAAAAAAAAAAAGAACAGGTGTTTTACCTCCCCTTCCTTGGCAATCCCTTTGTATGTCCCTTTAGAACTTCCTGATCTTTGTGTCTATTCAAAATGAGGCATTCATATCAGAAGTTTCATAGTTAACTCTCAGATAGAACACACAGAAACTGGTGACGCTTGCCTGTGTCAGAGTTACTTCACTCAATTTTCCCTCATTTTTTTATCAATATATCTTCAAATTTTAGAAATCACCCCTAAATAAAAAAAAAGTTGAATAAAATTACATCATAATCATGTATAATATTTTCACTATATCTTTGTTAGCTTATGGAAATCTTGAATGTATCCAATAGTTATTGGGATGTCATAATATAGAGATGTAATGAACATTTATGAACAAATAACATTTTGGTAGGTTATAAATTTGTTAGGGTGTATATCCAGGAAAGGGGCAGCTGGGTTGCAGAAAGCCCTAGGTTAATTTCTACAGAACATCTACACTAGTTTCCAAACTGGCTGCTCTACTTCATGCTCTCAGCCAAAGTGGCACAGTGCACCCTTTTCCCTCGTCCATGACATCATTGGTCTCATAAACTAAGTATTCTGACTAAAGCAGCAAGAAATCTGGAGATAGTTTTAGTTTGTTTTCTTATGCAGACTAGGAATTTTGAACACATGACAATATGTTTCTTAGTTTTTTTGTGTTTTTCATTTGAAAGCATGTTTCTGTTCAATTCTCAGACCATTCTTTGATATTTAATTTAATATTTAATAAATAATATTTAATATGAAAGCATTGAGCTCTTTGAATACAACAGACACTCTGTTTCAGATATGTAACTTTCTTTTTTTTTTCTTCCTTCTTTATTTTGTATTTATCAAAAAAAAAACAGTAAAAAGAATTTAAAATGTGGAAGAGTTAACAATAACTATACAGAGGATAAGAATGATAGGCATGGCTTATCAAGGGAAGAAATACAAATAAGATTGCTACACCTATATTTTCTTTGTGTTCATCTTTCCCTCTGAATTTTTTTTTTCATCCC
>PVIH01030781.1:0-11714 GCA_004025045.1 Sigmodon hispidus | reverse complement strand
CCCGCCTAGAATCCCCAGTGAGGGGCTGGGGGCGTGGTCAGGGTGGAGCCCCGCCTAGAATCCCCAGGGAGGGTCTGGGGGCGTGGTCAGGGTGGAGCCCCGCCCAGAATCCCCAGGGAGGGTCTGGAGGCGTGGTCAGGGTGGAGCCCCGCCCAGAATCCCCAGGGAGGGTCTGGAGGCGTGGTCAGGGTGGAGCCCCGCCCAGAATCCCCAGTGAGGTCCGAGGGTTTGTGTGAGCTGGGGGCCTGGGTTCTATGTGCAGAAGTGGGTGTGAGCAGCAGACACAGGGATGTAGGGAGGTCCCTGGCATCTGGCTGCAAACTCCAGCAGTTCTGAGGATTATCATAGGAGGTAAAGGACAGTTGGACCCTGGACTTTCCCATCCCAGGATTGTCCAGGGTCTCCTGTGAGACAAGGTCAAGGGTCTGAGAAAGGTGGAAAAAGTGGGTGGAGGGCTGGAGAGCTGGCTCAGAGGTTAAGAGCACTGACTGCTCTTCCAGAGGACCTGAGTTCAATTCCCAGCAACCACATGGTGGCTCACAACCATCTATGATGGCATCTGGTGCACTCTTCTGTATACTGTGTACATAATAAATAAATATTTAAAAAAAGTGGGTGGATAGCCAAGTGAATTTGAAGAATGGTTGAAAACTCGTGTGTGTGTGTGTGTGTGTGTGTGTGTGTGTGTGTGTGTGAAAACTCACCATGGGGGGTGTCTGTCTTCTGTGCTGGGTGGGAGTGAGAGACCCGGTGTGAGTGTGAGGTAGGCTTAGGGTCCTGGAGAAGGAAGAAAAAGCAGGAGGCCCTGAGGAGGAGCCAGGGGTCAGCTGGGATGGCTGGGTGAGAACTGGATGAGTGCACGGAATGGACATTGTTAACAGCCGCTCCCCAACAGTGGACAAGCCTTGCACCAAGCTGAACCCCAGGTTTTCGTTTTCTTTCCTTTGTTTTATATAGAGTATCATGTAACCCAGGCTGGCCTTAAATTCACTAAGTAACCAAAGCTGACTTTGAACTCTTGACCCTACAGTCTCTACATCCTGAGTGTGGATGACAGGCATGTGCCACTGCATGTGACTTATATGATGTTAAGAATGGAACCCAGAACTTCTTTGGTACTACACGCGTCCTAGCTACCCACTGAACCACAGCCCCAACCCTGAGCCAGCTCTTTTTTTTGAAAAAGAAAAGAAAATATTTATTTATCTTCTTATTTGTTTATTTTTATGGAGATGTGTGTACCATGTTCATGTGGGAGTTCTTAGAGGTCAGAAGGGGGCATTGGACTCCCCAGAATTGGAATTATAGATGGCTGTGGCCTCCATACATGTTCTGGGAATTGAACCTGGGTCCTCTGCAAAAGCTATGAGTGTTCTTAATTGCTGAGCCATCTCTGTGGCCCTGACCTTGGACCTGTCCCTAACCTGACCCAGCCCTAGCCTCAGCATGAACCCCAACCCATCATAGAAGCATTCAGTTTGAATTTGAGCCCAGCTCATCTTGATGGCAGGCTAAGGAGACCCTATTGTGGTCCCCAAGCTCCTCTAGATGCACTTCAAGATGGTGTCACCTGCCTAGGAAGACGAGAGCAACAGCCTAGCTCCCAGCCAGGCACCTCAGGCCCTGACTCCGGTCCTCTTGGGGCCTGCTCTACCACATTCCTGGACAATACAACACGAACAAACACTGGGCGCCTCCCTGTCAGTCCCTGCGGGCAATACATGGCCTAGTAACCCCAGGGGAGGCACAGCAGGGGACAAGAAGCCCGGTTTCATCTCTACCCACACACCAGCCCTCAGGGCATCACAGCTGACCTCTGCCTGTAGTGGCAAGGGTTAAAGCTGTGGCCATTTGCTTTGGGACAATATTAGGGTACCCACCTTCTCAGGATTTGCCCTGAGGGACTGAGCAAACCATCTACTATTTACATGGGAAAACTGAGGCTCACGGCCAGAGGACACTTGCTTGAGAGTGGGCTGGGCTCCTATGTCAAATCCTCCTGTCTCAGCTCATGCGCTGATGAGGGGAAAGTGTCCGAAGTCACCAACGGCCACCTCCTCATCCTGAGACTCGTGGGGGAGGGTTACTCAAAGATGCCTGGACACAAAGGCACAAGGGATGTGACGTCAGCAGAACCTGGCTATGGGAAGATTCAGGGGCGCATAACGACAGACTCCACGGGCAGCAATGAGAAAGTCCCCGAGACCACAGAGTACTGGACACAGACACCCACAAATCTGCAGTGTGAGAGCTGAGCTCAGTGTGAAGACTGGGAGTTCACTGATTGGCACAACCAACCGACCAACCAACCAACCGACCGACGGTCACTCTGTTGGGAGCCCACCCACCTCCCAGCCTGCTTCACCATCCCAGCTCAGTACAACTCTGAACACCCAGACGCAGCCCCTTGGGCCCCTCCCAGCTGGCAGGTTGAGCTTTTTCCCAGGCTGTGACCCACCAAGTGGGTCGTCTACCATCTCTATGCCTGGAAGCCTCCCATCCCCCCCTTACATGTCAGTATTAATCCCCCGTGGTTGCCCTCAGGTTAGCACACCACCAAAGGCAGGGACTCCCTCTCTGTCTTCTATTACGATACCACCCTGGAGCATAATCCAAGCTCTAAGATTCCAGGGAGGAGGGTGGCAAGAAGGCACAGCTGGGAACTCAGCCTGACGACGTGAGTTCAATCCTACGGACGGACTAACAGATTCCCTGACCTCAGCTAGTGTCTCTGTCTAACAGACACAAACAAAACCTTTTAAAGAGCTAAAAGAAAAAAATAATAATGAGGCTGATGGCTCCTGAGGAAAGATAGCCGAGGAGCATGTGCGTGTGCACATTCGAGAGTGTGTGTCACGCTCACACACATGCATGCACACGCAGCTGGGCAGGAAATGTCTGCTCTCGGATGAGCTCTTGAGGTTTTAGGCCTCTTCCCAGGGCAGAAGGGCTCACACCCAGAACTTCCACAGAAGGTGGGGGGTGACAGGACACGTGGCTCACCAGTCACTCCAGCTCTCAGGAGGCTAACTGAGGCAGGAAGATCCCCAGTTACAGGCAGCCTGGGCTACAGAGCGAGAGCCATAGCAAATGAACAGCAAATCAAAGGGCTCTGAGTTTGACTGAACATTAAACAGGCCAGCCACCAGCCATAGCTCTCCAGGAGCTGGTGTGACGGAACAGTTGGGTAGCTACGCCAGCTCTACAGAAACCGATGACTGGCATGCTGGCACACACCTGGCATCCTTGCACCTGAGAGATGGAGGCAGAAGGATCAGGAGTTCAAAGTCATTCTTGGATCCATAGTGAGTTTGAGGCCAGCCTGGGCTACATGAGACTTTATCTTAAACATTAGGAAATACAGATAACCGTGGGGCAAATATCTCAACACTTGGGAAGCAGAGGCAGGAGGATCTCCAGGGTTACAGAGCTGAGTTTCCGGGCCAGCCTGGTCTACAAGGCTAGATAATGAGACCTTGTCTCTAAGTAAATAAATGAATGAGTGCATAGGTAAATTAAGCCTTTTTGTTCATGAGAGCCCACGTGCATGCTCCAATGTGTCTGTGTCTCTGGGACAGGATAACATGAGCATTGGTTCTCATGGGCCACTGTGTGGGTCCCAGCACCAAATTCAGGTTACCCAGTCACCTCCAACTTAGGTTTTAAGACAGGACCTCTTAATGAACACAGAGCTCCCCAACTGGGCTAGGCTGAGTGGCCAGCAAATGCCTGGGGGACTTCTGGACCTGTTCCCCAAGTGTGCGCAGCCACACTCGGTCTCTTAAGTGGGTTCTCCTGTCCACATGGCAAGCAGTTACTGACTGTCCACCCCCCAAGACAGGGTCTCACTGTCTGTGTAGCCCAGGCTTGCCTAGAGGCCAGTATCCTCCTGCCATAGCCTCCTAAGTGCTGGGGACATGGGTGTAGACCACCATGGCTGGTCTTTCATGCAGAGGAAGAAACATGGTCACAGGGCTGTAGGAAGTCACAGGGGTCCTGGTCTCAGCTGAGGCTGGAACTCTGCAGGTGTCTGGAGACAGAGGAGGGGTAGTCCCTCCCAGGGGCCTGGGAGGCTAGGGAAGGCCCCTATGGCCACATAGGAGGAAGTGGGCTACAGGGCCCAGGCATCAGGCTTCACTGTAGATCTCTTAGGAAGGCCAGGGCGGCTGGAGATGCTCAGTGGCTAAGGGCTCTTGCTGCTCTTCCATTGGAACTAAGTTCTTTTTTAAAAAATTAAAAAAATATATATATCTATGATGTACACAGAGGAGGGCACCAGATGTCATCATAGAGCCACCATGTGGTCGCTGGGAATTGAACTCAGGTCCTCTGGAAGAACAGTCAGTGCTCTTAACCTCTGAGCTATCTCTCCAGCCTGGACCTAAGTTCTACTCCAGGCCCTGGGTCAGGACACTGTAAATCCAACTCCAGGGGATCCAGCACCCCCTTTTGTCCTTCAAGGACACTGCAGACACAGTCAACGCTCACATACGTATAAATCAATCAATAGCTTTATAAAATGATAGTGGAAGGAGAGGCTAACCTCAGACCTCTATGTGCCCTGGTGACTTCCTTGTCCCCTGGCTGCCAGGGCAGGGGCAGGGGTGTCCAGGCGCCTTCCAACTATAGATGGCCCCTGGGTCCCAGTCTAGTTTATAAATTCTGCGACATAGGCTGAGGCAGGATTGTCACAAGTTCTGGGCCTGCCTGGGCTACAAACAGATTGAAACTCTCTGTCTCAAAATGACAAAATCGAAGGCTAGACATGGTGCAGACAGGCGTCCAAGGTCATTCTTCAAGGACGTGTTAGTTCCTCTTCCTGCATGACACCCAATGCCATGGTCTCTGCTGACGACAGAACCTTTGTGTTTGCTCACTTGAAAGCCACCCTGGCACTTGTACCTCCTTGCCACTTTATTAATTTTGTGTGTATATATGTGCATGTGTGTATATGTGCATTGTGTATATGTGCATGTGTATATATGTGCATGTGTGTATATGTGCATTGTGTATATGTGCATTGTGTATATATGTGCATGTGTATATATGTGCATGTGTGTATATGTGCATGTGTATATATGTGCATGTGTGTATATGTGCATGTGTGTATATATGTGCATGTATGTATATATGAGCATGTGTGTATATGTGCATGTGTGTATATGTGCATTGTGTATATGTGCATTGTGTATATGTGCATGTGTGTATATGTGCATGTGTGTATATGTGCGTGTGTGTATATGTGCATTGTGTATATGTGTACATGTGCATGTGTATATATGTGCATGTTATATATGTGCATGACACATATACAAGAATTGTTTTTTCCTAGTACAAGGTATTTCCAGGAATTGAACTTAGGTCATCAGACTTGGCAGCAAGCACCTAGCATGCTGAGCCCTCTCGCTGGCCCTTATTAGTTATTTTTACTTCATGCCCAGGACATGCACACCCCTTGCAGCCCCTGCACCGAGTGGGAGAAGAACACAACAGAGGCTTTCATCTCACTGATGCGGAAATTGAAGCTCCCACAAGTGAGTTGGAAGGCCACACAGATCCAGCATCCAGGCAGTAGACTTTGGGGTCCCAGGCAGGGAGAGCAGCAGCTGCAGGGGCTAAGAGTGGCCTGCAGCAGCTGGGCACCCACCCCCACAGGAGGGGGAGGGGAGCTGGGTGGCAGCTGGTGGCTGGCACTAAGCCAGATAGAAAGGAGCCGCCTCCGAAGGGCTTCTCAGTCCCTCTCATCCAGACAAGGTTCAGGCTGGCCTTGAACTCTCTATTAGTCAAGGATGATCTTGAGTTCATGATCGCTCTGCCTCCACTTGCAGAGAGCTGGGATGACAGGATGTCCCACAGCCTCTGGGATGACAGGGTGTCCCACAGTCTCTTCTGTGTGGCTCTGGCTTCCTGTCTCAGTCTCTCTCTGAGTCTGTCTCTAGCCCCTTTTCTTCGTGTCCTGCTCTCTCTCTCTCTCTCTCTCTCTCTCTCTCTCTCTCTCTCTCTCTCTCTCCTCCTTGGCTGTGCTCTGGTCTCTGGTTTTTCCTCTCCTATGTGCTGCCCCGTGGGTGACTGCACTGGGCGAACCTCAGGTGACCATGAAGGCCCCTCTCCTGGCCGGGGACCTTGTGCAGTCTGAGTCTGCTGTCTACAGGATGTTCTCTACACTGAGAGGCAGGGTTGTTCCTACTTTATGGATCATGGCTGTGATGACACATGGTGACACACAGGTCACCTCAAGGACATTGGAATCTGTGTCCAGGTGAGGCTGGGCCAGGGAGGGTCTGCAGCCCCCAGCCAAGTTTCTTACCTCTGCTCCCACAGTGGCTGGGGTGCTGTTCTCATCAAAGCCCCTCTAAGACAGCTACACTCCAACAGCCTAACCTCATACAGTCCAAAGAGCCCATCACTGTGGGAGCATGGAGGTGGACAGCAGCAGGATTAGGCCTTGTTTGCATGTTTGCACACTGCTGCTGCCTGTCCCTGGAATCTTCAAGTGGTTGGGGTCTGGCCTTCCCCTGGCCTGGGGTTCTGGGGTCTAGCCTTCCCCTGGCCTGGAGTTCTGGGGTCTCTGGCCCCCTCTCCTCTGAAGCTCTCAGGGGTCACCCTCCTCACCTTGACTTTGGAATCTCCTCCTTAGCTCTCACCGGGGAACTAGAGTTCTGACATTGTCTTCAGGGTGTCTCTTTCAAAAATTCCAGTTTGGGGGACTGGAGAGACGGCTCAGCAGTGAAGAGCACTGACTGCTCTTCCAGAGGTCCTGAGTTCAATTCCCAGCACCCACATGGCAGCTCACAACTGTCTGTAGTTCCAGTTCCCAGTTCCAGGCAAATACCAAGACAAATAAATAAATAAATAAGTTTTAAAAATGTATATATAGAAAGATTTCTTTAAAAAAAAATTCCATTTTGGGGAAAGCTAAGAATCAGAGTTCAGAATCCATCTGAAACATCTTGGGATTTTAGGTCTCACAAATGTCCCCACCTCCTGCATTCAGGACAAAAGCCTGGGGCCCCCTCAGCAGCCCAGTCTTGAGACCTTGAAATCTAACCAGGCCTTGGAGCACCAGCTACAAGGCCTTTGCACATGCCTCCACACCTCAGCTCTTTCTGAAGTGGTACCCTGGGTAATTTTAGACCAGGTTGGTCCATATCCACTGGAGAAACTGAGGTGCAGAACTGTGAGGCCACATGTCTGTGGTCACAGACTCTAATCCAGACCCTGGACTCCCAGTAGACTGAAGATAACGGGGTAGGATCCTGTGTGCACCCGGATCCAAAACGCCACCTACTGGTGTCTCTGTATGTGGCCGTGGATCACCCTGAGAATGGGGTCCTGTTGTGATAAAACCAAAAGGGTTTATTTCAGCTCACAGCCACAGTCCATCTTGAGGGAAGTCCGGCAGGCTGATGTCGAGACCCTGGAGGAACACTGCCTAAGGCCTCACTCCCAGGGCTCCGGGCAAGCTGTCTTATGCAGCCCAGGACCACCAGCCCAGGAGTAGCCACGCCCACGGTGGGCGGGGCGCCCCCTCGCCACCCCCATCAGTCATCTATCAAGAAAATGCCATAGACTCGCCCACGGGCCAATATGTTGGGCGGGTTTTCTTCGCTGTGAATCTCTCTTCTAGATGAGTCCGGCTTCTGTCAGGGTGACAAAAACTAATCAGGACAGAGCCGCGCCACCACTCCAGGGAAAGGCGGGCCAGGTAAACCTCAGGGATGTGAAGCTGACTCCTTTAACCAGACCCTACCCAGACCCAGGAGGAAGCAAGAGATGGGATTGCCCTGCCTTTGATCTCTGCAGACTCTCATTTTGACTCCGATCTTTCCGGCTTTTATTCCAGTTAAACCATGCCACGCACTGGTCCCCAAGGAAGGAGGTGGAGGTCGCCCTGAGACACACCCCCAACACACACACGTTTCCCTGGAAGGGACTGGCTGCAATTCGGCTGCTGTCCACTAGATGGCGGGCGAGGCTCACAAACGCATAGTTCGCCCTTGTGCCCGAGGCACCCGTGAAGATTGTGGGCTGGGGCTCTGGTGTTCAGATAGTAAACGCGTGCTTCGTGCATACCGCGAGCGAGGCCCACGCGGAGATCCACCACGGTCTAGAGTATCTTAATAGGCGTGCACACACCCACGCGTGCTTGTGCTTACACAGTGTGTTGATGCACGCACTTGACAGCAACTGGGATTAGAGCTGAGCCTCTCTCCAGCCAGACCATTGTTCACACAGCAAATGACCAGGCCTGGACACAGAGTCTAGAGGTCTTATAGGCTGAGTGTATGGGAAAACTAAGGCCCAGGGGTAGCCACTGATATGCAGGAACCCTCTGACCCTGCTGACCCACAGGTCCCCCTCCCCAGCTGACTCCCAACCTCATCATCACCTGGGTCCAGTGTTGGTGTTTGTAAGGGTGACCTGCGGTCGATGGCTCAGCTGACCTGGTGGCTGTCGTTGCCAAGGAGATGGCCTATGGCCACCAGAGGTGACACCAGACATGAGAGGGAAGAAGAGAATATGGCCAGATCAGGCAGGGCCCATGTCAGAGACCCTGGACAGCTTCCTCTGTGTTAAGACCATCATCACTGACGACTCCAGGAATGGGCACCCATGTACCTCTAGAGGTCTGCTGGCCAGCATAGCTGGGCTCCTGTCTGCAGACTCAGTCCACCAGCAACCACCTAGAGGCACCCAACAGATGACCTCAGTAGTCTGTGCTACCCTCACCCCAGAAGACCACACAAAGCATTCTAGATGAAGGCCAATGTACCAGGACCCTGCTACACATAGCTGAGGAAGAGCTCCCTCCTCCCGCCTGAGCCTCGGCTCTCTATTTGGCAGGCATTTCCTGATGAAAATCATGTGGTAGAACAGTCAGGGGGATTTCCATTATCACTTCAGTTGCTAAGCACACCCTTTCTCCAAGCAAGCCTCAGGTCTTCTGGGTGGCCAACTTTAGGTGCCAGCGCACACTTGAGCCACAAATCTGGCTTCTCGGCAGAGGCGGTAGGATTCATATGGTGGATACTGGAATAGAAGGGGTAAACTGAGTCATGATCCAGGTTATGGTGACCAGAGGCAAGGGACATAGAATCTGTGGGGGGATCCTGGGGCACTGCAGCTGGTGAGTCCGTGAGGGCCCACCGTGCATAGGTCAAAGGTCACTGGAAATCAGCCAAACAGCAGACCCAAGGCTCCTGGGCAGTCAACAGAACTGCTTCTAGAAAATTCCATCACTGTTATGTCTTGAGCAGCCCACCTTGGGTACTTCTAGAACAATTCAACAAGATTTTATCATTATTATTCCAGGTAGGCTATTTCTAGATGATTCTATCAGCCTAGATCTGGAGCAACTTTCCATGTGAGCTTCCAGAACAGTCCACACCTGCTGATTCTGGAAGCTTCCACCCTTGCATCTCTGAGCAGCTGGTCCCTCCAGATACTGAAACAGAGATACAGGTGTGAGGGATGTTTTCCCTCTTGGGAGCTGGCTGGTGTCTAGAGCTTTCCTGAGGCCCTGGTGGGGGGATCACCAGGCCAAATCTTTCTCAGTAAATGTCTCTGAATAGACCTTGGGATGAGGTTGGGTTGGGGACACCCAGGAGGAATTGGGGGGGGACACAGACTGGCGGGCTGCAGAGGAGAGCAGAATCTAATGTCCGTTCTTCCCTCAGTCTGCTAGTTTGGGCAGACCCATAGACAGAGTATTGGGTCCTTTGGGCCCTGACATTTCTACTAAGTCAGGCCACTTTCCTGAGGCCCTGTAGCCAGTGGGGGGAGGCTGTGGAAGACGATTTTTGCTGGCTGAGACTGAGGAACCCATGCCCAATGGTCAGGCAGTCTGCTGGCCCTTTAAGAGCCTCATTTTGGCGCTGCCTAGGGGTTATTGATCTGAGCTTGGAAACGAGATTAGATTATTGGGCTGAGAACGGCAGCCTGGGGGCCTTGGAAAGAGGAGGGTTTCTTGTAAAAGGCTCCCCAGGGTACTGGGGCTTATTTCTGGTGGCCTACCTGGATCCCACATTCCCCAGGACACTCCATTTGGAAACTGAGGCACAGAGTGGCTGCATGTTTCTTCAAAGTAGCCTGGCTAGAAAGTAGCGCTATTGCACGCCTTTACAGGGTAAAGCCAGGATGTTAGAGCAGTCTTCCGACAATTATCTGATTCCTGCCTTGTTGGGCTCCTGTGTGCCTGGGATGGGAGAAACCAATCCCATTTCAAAGAAGGGGAAACTGAGGTCTTTATGGGAGGCAGTTCCGTGTGTCTCCAAACACTGTCCAGGGGAAGCTGGAAGGAACCTGTAGCTGGCTAGCCCTGGCCCACCTTTGGGGGCTCTGCCACTAGGTATGGGGGGAACCTTATGTTCTTCCACAGCTTTCTAAGGCTCCTAGGCCCACCAACTGCATGCTGCCCCTCATAGACCCCCTCATTAGGGCCCTGGTGCCTCTCACCATGTCATCAGGCAGGAAGAGCCTCTGAGAGGCAGCCACCAATACCTGGAGCCCTGACAAGCAGGAGGAGATGGCAGTTTCTGCGGCTGTGAAGACACATCTATCCCTCATGGGTTCCTCTGCCCATCACTGTGTCCCTTTTCAGACCCAGGGATCTTGGATCTCGAACAGGGATGAGGGATGGAGAAGGCAGAGACTAGGGTCCCTGCCAGCAGCCAGCAGCCAGCAGCTGCTTCCAGCCACCCCGGAGGATTCCAGGGACAAGCAGGGCCTTGTATATGTTCATGGTCACAGGAGGGAAACTGCGACCCCATAAATCAAAAAACTCAGATGGTGGATGCAAGCCTTCAATCTATTTTTTTGTTTGTTTGTTTTTGAGACAGGGTCTCATGTAGCCCAGGCTACCTTAAACTCCACCCCCCACCCCCAGCTCTGCCTCCACACTTGGTTTCTATGTGCTGGAGTGGAGTCTAGGCCTTGGTTCACACCAAGCAAATAAATGCTTTATCATTGGGCTGAAACCCCGGCCATGGCCCCCTCCCCATGACTGTCCTGGAACAGGCTGGCCTGGAACTCACTGCCTTCAGAGGGCTGGGCTTAAAGATGTGTACCACCACCACCCTGCCCTATCTATTTATCGAGCATTTCAGAAGAGTCAGGTCCCAGGGGTCCCCCAGGCAGCCGATCAAGGAGGGAGTCATTTAAACAAGGCTGCTGAAGAGGTGACATGGACCCTCCAAGGCAGCTGGGATCTGGGCAGACTTTTGGAAGAGGGTTTCACCTGTATGCATGTGTGTGCACCTCATGCATGCCTGGTGCCCATGGCGGCGTTTAGAAGGGGGCGTCACATTCCTTGAGGCTGGAGAGGGCTGTATGAGAGATTTTAAGTCATTGCATGAGAAGAGCTGAGTTCTTGGCAGAAAGTATGAGAGAAGAAAGTCCTGCTGTGTGGAGTCTTGTGCAGCACCCTGAGACCTCGAGTCTCTTCATCTGGTGTTTACTAGAGAATCATAGTTTTGGGTGTTGAGGAAGTACCTTGGGCTTGCACAAGCTAGGCAGGGCCTGACCACACCCTGAGCCCCCAACTGGGGGATTCTGGGCGGGGCTCCACCCTGACCACGCCCCCAACTGGGGGATTCTGGGCGGGGCTCCACCCTGACCACGCCCCCAGCCCCTCCCGGGGATTCTAGGCGGGGCTCCACCCTGACCACGCCCCCAGCCCCTCCCGGGGATTCTAGGCGGGGGTCCACCCTGACCAC
>PVIH01030780.1:0-11717 GCA_004025045.1 Sigmodon hispidus | reverse complement strand
TAGACTATTAGATATTTAATCTCTATTTCTACTAAAAGCAAAGTAGACATATATTACTATTATCAGAGTATGCCATTGCCATGGTGGCATACTTTACCCCTCCCCTACAGAATCTAAACTTAGAATGTCTCAGAAGAAGAAGAACCCTGCCAAGGTCATCACATGGGACACCAGAATGACAGTCTATCTTTTGATCTATTCTAGTCACAGAAGTTCTGACATATCAGCAGAAATTATCCTCCAAGTTCTGGTTCACTGGTCTCCACACATACCATGACATGGCTTGTGGTCTCCTTCACAGTTTCATAAGCAGAGTCAGAGAAAAGAAATCCTCAAAAGGGGGGCTGGAGAGATGACTTAGCGATTAAGAGCACCATCTGCTCTTCCAGAGGACCCGGGTTCAATTCCCAGCACCCACATGGCAGCTAACTGTAGTTCCAGTTCCAGGAAAACACCAAGATAGATAGATAGATAGATAAATAAATAAATAAATAAATAAATAAATAAATAAATAAATAAATAAAGCTATAAAAAATAATTCAGGTTTAAAAAAAAAAGAAATCCTCAAAAGAACCTGCAAGCTACTTAACATTGGTATTTGTATTTACTAAGCCTTCCAAGAGTACTACATTAGCTAAGGGAACTAGGCCTTAAAACAGTAGCAACTCCCATAGTGGAAGATTAGAGAGCAAATTACACTGAGAGCAAAGTCCTTCCCAGCTCTTCCTTTCCACCCTAGAGGAAGATATGACATTGATATGGAAAATTTTTATTTTAGTAGAAATTCTTCCAGTCTTTCAGACCACTTCCTACTTCCCTTCCAATATATACAGTTCTTTGTGTACAAATTCTAATACAAACTCAATATCCAGTGCAACCAATAACTTGTTTCATTACTAAAACTCTTTTGTCCAAACACAGGGTATATTAACAGATAAAATGCTGTTAGTGTAACAGTTTTTAGAAAAAATACAGGCCACTAATTATAAAACAATGAACAGTCAATAGTGGGGCTTATAGACAGGAGAAACACTGTGAGCCTGATGAAATTATAACATCAGAAAATTATTTGAAAATTAAAATTTATTCCCAAATGTTCTATGGTATATGAGAGCAAACAAAAGATTACTCACAGCATTTTTGTGGCTATACATCTTTTTTTTATTATGAATCAATTCACATTTTCTCTCAGTGCTTATCCTTATTCAAGGTATCCTTCCCCTCCCATGCCCTGAGGTCATTCTCTCATCTCCACATCTCCCCATCTTTTCCCCAGCATGGACACTGACTGAAATTGTACACCCTCTTATCTTGCTGCATATCATACACATTTTTTCTTTTTCCTCTTGGTCATAATGTGGCAAGCTAGCCTTTACAACTCACCACAAAATGTGGGTTGGGTTGATTTAGTAAGTTTTTAATTCAATTTTCTTGTTTTCTGGGTGTCCTGATTTTATTTACATGTTTTAGTTCTTTTATTTTGTGTTTCTTTGCTTTGGATATCCTTTGTAATTAAATTCAAAATTTGTAAATACCTGAAAATAATCTAATGAGACTTCCCAAAGTGCCACTGTGGGGCCCAGAGCAGTTTTACCACACCACTGCCATGAGAAACCTAATGAAATTCAGATAGCAAGCAGTCTCTTGCTGATAACACCTCATAGTACCAGAAAGAGCCTAAAAACAGATATCACTTAGACATAAAACAGCACATAAGAAAAGATGCCTAGCATTCCAAAAGTTCTCTTTCTTGTAAAAAAGACAGGTAAACACCAGGAAAAGCTGCTAATCCACTGAAATAAGGAAAATATTTCTGCTAAATGTTGAAACATTTTTAGAATTCAAAGTAGCCAAAGAATTTATACAGATATCCCTAGCTCATGTCTGGAACAATCTCAGGACTGTAACTTCAAAGCACTGAATCCCCTCAGGCCCTTCCTCAATGAAAGAAAACCTTGTGATGTCCAGGATCACTCTTGTTTCAGACAGACAACAGTGACCTAGGCTAGCTTGTCAATAAGAAAACTCTTTGTTATTGCATCAAAATGTTCTCTTGATCAATTTTTGGGGGTGGTCTGGACACTGGACAACATCACAGGCTTGGAAACTGAGAGAAGTTTATTTTGGTTGATTTGGATTTCATTTGAAAGTTGATACTTCAGTTTTGTTATTGTCTCCAGAGACTAGAAAATCTGTTTGCTTTGTTTGTAGTCTTAAGTGTTAGGATTTTGTCCTTTTCCTGATTTATGAGGTTGACTGACAGTATGGAACAGATGAGAAGTACTTCTACTTTCATAGCTTCCTAGCTCTCTGAGCTGGAGCACAGGAAGTGGTGGAGGGTGGATCTAGACTTCAAGGATAGTAGTCCCAGATGGACCTAGTGGCTGGTAGTTAAGGCAGGCTCTGAGCTCCATCTGACCCAGACATGACAAGATTAAGTGCTAGTCCTCTTACAATGATCTTCAGGGTAAAAATATGAGGACTTGAATGGCCAGGTAAAGGCAGGGGCCTCTTAGAGCTTAGAGTATGCTTGACCCAGGATGTAAATAAAATTCAGGCCTAGTGAAGAACTTACTGTGAGACTCACAGCTCCAGAACAGATGACAGGGATTCTCTACTAAAATGTTACTTCTACTCTGTCTTTTTGGTGTACTGGATACAGGAATGGGTAAAATGTGGCTGCAGGACACCAGATATGCTGGGTTCAAAATTCAGGCTGGTAATGACATCTACTCACCCAGTAGGGTCCTTGTTTGAGGTTCTTGCCAGATCCAGGGAGTTACTTTCTCTCTGCAGTTGGGCCTGCTGTGTGAGGTGATGGTACCTCGCCCAACCAGTGCCCTTGCTGATGTCACAATCTTAACCCCTTTTCAGTCCTGAAACTGCTTTAAAAACAGACTATTTCCATAGGGAAAAATATATGATTCTTTTTTGTCATTTAGATTCAATGATTTCTGGATATCTTTTATCATTTGGAGAGGTGTGTTACAAACGATCATTGGTTAGAATATAAAATCCTAATGGTGATTTTAAATATTTCACTTTGGTATGCTGTTGCTGCTAAGTTTGCTTTCAGTTTCTTTATCTTTTATATGTAGAGGCTGTCATCAGAATGTGTTATCAAGATCTTAATATTTGGATCTTATACTTTTTTAAAATTTTGTGGGTATTTTTTTCCTTTGTTCATTTTGTATTTATCAAGAAAAAACAGTAAAATGAATTTAAAATGCTGATAAGTTAACAATAACTAAAAAGAGAATGGAAAATTTTGTGGTTATTTTTAAAACAGGGTTTATCTGCATAGCCCTGGAATTCATTCTGTAAACTAGACTGGACTCAAAGTTGAAAAATTCAACTGTTTATGCCTCCTGAGTGTGAGAATTAAAGGTGTACACAACTGCAAAGAAGATAAAGCTGGATATCACTTCAAATGATTCAGATAACAGATGGGGCTTTAATTTAAAAATGTATACAAAACGTCCTCACAGAAGTACCCAAATTTTGGGGTTATACTTTATTCAAAAGTCAGCCAGTTTGCCTACCAAGAATGACCATCACAACAGCTATGATAGGATAAAGTAGAAAAAGTTTTTACACAGATGTGTAAATTAAAGTATGGAAGTAATTTTCCAAATAATGTTTTCTTAAACAATGAAAGCATGTAGATTTTACTGAGAAAGTAGGGACAGTTAAAGTTTGGTATAATCCTAAGCAGGATAGGTTTAAAAATCTATTCATGAATATAATCACAATGTAAAAGCAGAGGCATTTAGGGAAATTCTTGCATCTAAGTTAGGCAGAAACATACATAAATTGTAAATATGACAGAAAGTTATTGTTGGTCTTTTCACTTCATACCTCAAGATCATAGTAGAAAATCTGGTCAATGACATGTTGAAAGCAGATGATTTTGGAGCCAATGAAACCTATAAGTCACGACTTCAATCTAAAAGATAAATGTACTCATGACACAATTCTCATAGATACAAATAATAAATTTCCCAGGGGTATGTTTGCATGGTATATTTTGTGGTTTGTTCTACTAGTATTTGTATTGATATATTTTATATTTAATTAAAACAGCTTAGAATCTCAGAGGGCAGATTCTGTGTTTCTGTGAGTTTCAGGCTGTATTACCAAACAGTCGTAGTTCACATCTTAAATGCTAAGTCTAGGTTTATGATGCAAAGTTGAACTAGAAAGTGAAACATCTGGGTATAGAAAATATTTATGGCATGAGTAGAAAGACATTGAGGTATTCTGTAGAAGTGACAAGCTAGGCTGAGGACCCTTGAAAATAGCTTTTACCCTGAGAAGTTTTCTGGGTAAGATTTGAAAGTAGATTCTTTCCTCACACTGATGTTTCAAGTTAATTTGATCAAATATAAAATGTATCAACACATTTGTATTCTTCAGTTGCAAATTTAAAGATATAAAATTAGAAAAATAAGCTTCAAAATATGGGCTAGTAATAAAGTTACATTTTACCAAACAATACAAATAACAATGTTTTTTCTTACTTTTTAAAAAGAAATGAGGGCTGGAGAAATGGCTCAGCGGTTAAGAGCACCATCTGCTCTTCCAGAGGACCCGGGTTCAATTCCCAGCACCCACATGGCAGCTAACAACTGTCTGTAGTTCCAGTTCCAGGCAAACACCAAGGCAAATAAATAAATAAAGTTTAAAAACAATAAAAAAAGAAAAAGAAATAAAATAATACCTTTTATTTAAATACATACACACACACACACATATATATATATGTGTGTGTGTGTATATATATATATATATACACTCTTCCTACACATATGCCTTCAGGCCAGTAGAGGGCACCAGACTTCATTTCAGACATTTTTGAGCCACTATATGGTCACTGGAAATTGAACTCTGGACCTCTAGAAGAGCAACCAGTTCTTTTAACTACTGGGCCATCTCTCTAGCCCTATTTTTTTTTTTTTAAAAAAACTTTATTTATTTATTTGCCTTGGTGTTTTGCCTGGGACTGGAACTACAGACAGTTGTTAGCTGCCATGTGGGTGCTGGGAATCGAACCCAGGTCCTCTGGAAGAGCAGACGGTGCTCTTAACCGCTGAGCCATCTCTCCAGCCCCCTCTAGCCCTATTTTAACATATTTTACCTTCAAAATATAAACTAACTTAGACATCTTTAAAAACCTTTGTCCCCTTTCTATCAAACAGAAAATCTGTTTTCTAATGTATAGTCACTAATGTTTTCTTTTGTTTTTCCTTAATATTTTTATGATTTAGGAATTTTTGTGCATGCATAAATTTATAGGTGTTTTTTACACTTTGGAGAACTACCACCCAGCTTCCAAATAAATACCTAAAAACTTAAATTCTTAATTATAAATGATGAGCATTATCATGACTTATTTAATTTTGTCATTTGTCTTTCCTACATTTTGCCTTTGTTTTACCTTTTTCATGTTACTTTCTTCATATTGTTATGCCCAATGTTGCAGCCCTGGAGAGACCACCAAAGACAAGAATGTAGCAGAATGCAAAAGCAACATTTCTTGATGTAAATACAAGCCATGGCAGGGAACCCAGTCCAGCTCTTGCAATAGCAAGATCAAGAAGGGCTCCCAAGGGAAGCTTAACAGCCACTTTTAAAGGGAAAAACCACAATTTGGGTTTACTCTATGCAAGGTTGTGTGCTGACAGCTAATCTGAGAAATTTCTCTTTGAATCTGGGCCCAGGAATGATGGTGGTGTATTGTCATTAGAGCATTTGGTGGTCAGACAGCAGGGCCAGGGTGGCACAGATTCTGCAGTCAGAACTGAGGTCATACTGCTTCTGGGAACTGAGTGAGGGACTCTTTGTCAGGGCTCAGTCTGCTTTAGTTTAGTATAGTTCTTTAAAATGGAAGTCTGCTTTTAGTCCTGGAACCCACCTGGATCATTCAGGTGTCCAGCTCATTCTCTACTAGAACTGGGCAAGCCCCTGCCAAGAATGTGGAACTGAACTCTATTTTATCTGTATGGCTACTAGATTACAGAATGGCATTTCTTGAGCTAAGTTTACTCTCTTCAGTATTATAATGTGTAAGTGGCTGAGAAGCAGCAAGGCTGGGGAGCTGGAGGAAAGAGGCACTGTATGGCTTTGTTGCTGTAGCCTACATGGCTTCAGTTAATGCAGATATTAGACAATAAAGGCAAAGACAAAAGAACCAGGCATTCAGTGAAGTCCTATCTTTTGTCAGACAGAGTGTCCTCTGCTTTCTTGGTTTCAGCAGGGTGACTATTAAATCTACAGACTGGCATGTATGTAAAGGATAGGAAAAGGTGTCTAATGATTTGATTATGGTTGCAAGTTGTGGGAGCTTCTCAGAAACTATATTTTCGTAATTAACAGAGGTGCCAAGCCTCAAGCCTTGTTGCATTCTTTGAAATTCGCTGTCACTTAGACTGTCTCTGTCCTGACCAATTCCACATATAGCCCCTAAGTTGCATCAGGCTAAAACAGAACTATTGCCAAATCGATGAAGGAACCTTTCCTTATCAATCAAAGCCAACTTATTCTCTGTCAGATATTCTGATCTAGGCACACCAACAATGATGAACAAAGAGATGTTTCTAGGCTATATGATGCTGACAGCTGAGGCAAAATGGGACATAGAAACAATAATATATAAGAAGCTTTTATAAATTTAAATCCAATATAATATTGTTATCAATCACTTAAGCAGCAATAACCCAAACATGAAGATAGAAAGAACTGAAAAACAATGAATGATATATCATGAAATGGGAAGAGACAGGCATCTACAATCAAAAATAGAAAAATAAAACAGTCCACAGAAAATTTCTAAACCAACAAATACCCAAAGAACTCAATGAACAAAAATTCTGAATAAAATTTGTTAAAGATTTCTCATTTTACAGATACGATATTATTAGATGATGATGAATCTAACAACATAGAAAACACCACTAAATAAAATGAGACATAATGTCATACTCACAAATATATACCATGGTTCTTTAACAAAAATAAATGGTTTTGAGGGACCCTGGGTTCTAGGGCTTGACCCAGGCATTCAGTTCAAGTATTCAGCAGAGCAGTCCCTATGAGAACAAGGAACTAAAATTCTAAAAGTCTGTCCCAGGAAACAGAGTGGCCCAGTCCAGATAGACATAACCAACTCAGATAGGACATAATGGTGTGATCGAACCTGTGAGTAAAATATAAGAAGTTCTAAGCAGAATAGTGGTGACCAACAACCGATTGTAAAAGCATCCTAACCAGCTGGTCTTAAGGCAACACCATGACTACTGTGAGCAACCTTATGACTTTGAAGTATGACCTTTAAAGTGACCAATCATGTGTTGGCCCAGTTGCTATGGTGATTTAATAATCATAGCCTTCTAAAGAGATATGAGATTGCGCATCCCCTGCTACTCCCTTGCTCCAGATGAAATAAACTCCTGGCTGTACAGATGAAATAAACCTCATGCTTTTTGCATCAATGGCCTGGAGTCTGGGTTCTTGAGGCCCCCCTTCCCAAGGATAGTTTCCT
This sequence comes from Sigmodon hispidus, assembly GCA_004025045.1. NCBI lineage: Eukaryota > Metazoa > Chordata > Mammalia > Rodentia > Cricetidae > Sigmodon > Sigmodon hispidus. Next base: position 4,177 of record PVIH01030780.1, on the reverse strand, counting down.
GAGTCTGGGTTCTATCAGTTTTTTTTTTTTTTGCATGACTCCTTTATTTTTTTCCTTATTTTATTTTTATAACTTAAAACAGTTTTTAAAATTAAATATATTTTATTCACTTTCTCTCTCTTCCTCAAAACTTTCTAGACTTCCCTACCTACCCAAAAGATTCTAGTAAAAATCAACTCAAAATCATTGGTCATCAATCATCTTATATGCTTTATTCTTACATCTGTCAATATTAGAAAATTAATTTTATGACAAAGTCAATCCACCAAATTTAAAGACATTTGCTTGAAGCCTTCTGATGTTTTAACTTTAAAGAAAATAGTTTTTACTAATGAAAGGAGCACAATGTCTTACAATAAAAAATGATGTCTCTTAAGACATTTTGGAAACCATTTTATTTCTTATGATTGATTACTTGTAAGACTAAATCAGAGTGAGACAGTAAAAACTTTTAAAAAATACAATTCAAAATAACAGTTTATTAAAGTGTCACATTTAAACTTATTTTTCTGTAATTGCTTTTTTAGTCACAATTATGATGAAACAAGTTTATTGCATTTTTACATATGATTGTGCCTGAGAAAGTTTTTCAAATGTACAAGAGTCTCACTCTCAACTTGGCTGTATTTCAAGTATTTTGCTGAGAACCCTGCCAAAACCTATATGTTTTATCCAATAAACCAAGAGTCTTTTATGAGATAACAAAAAAGAACAAGAAATCTTATGTAAATAAAGAAGAAATCAAATGATCTTTGAAGACATGATGCATCAAATCCTTACAAACAACAATGCCAAAAATTTACAAAACTCACTAAAAACTTACAATAATCAAAAATGTGTGGAATGTTTGTTAAAGTATAAAGAGAATAGAAAACAAAGAACAAGAGCAGATGAAGGTGATCTCTTGCTATGGATCTACACTTTCTTATGCCTCCTTATGATTTCAAGTAAACCCAACCCCACTGATTTTCAATCCCAAAATAACATACAACAATTTAAACTATATTTTCTGCCACGGAGATTATGAGGCAACATGGGGGCTCTGTCTTATCTACCTGTGAAGCAATAGGTAACCTCAGAAATTTGTGGAATATAGAAATATTTTTTGCTCCCTAGAGCTAAACTTCACTTAAGCACCCCATTACAGCTTTTTTTGTAGCAGAAATTTAGAAGCATTCAAATTATGTATTGCTTAAAGAAGATCCACCAGACTATCTTTCTTCAAGTTGCTCAATAAACTCTATTATTACACAGGTCCCTCTTTATTTAAAATCTCCAGTTAAAGCCAGAGTGATTTGAGGTCACTCATTAACTGGTCTAGTTTTTCTTCTCACTGACTACTCAAAGCCCAGAAAAGAAAGAGTTGCAGAAATTTCTTCTCAGCACTGGACAACAGAGGCAGAATTAGATATTCAAAGCAATACTCAATTACATAGCAAGAGGCAAGACTAAGTAAGATAGAGGAGATACTACTCTACACAGAAATCAATAAAGAAAAGGATTAAAACTTATAAAGACAAAACAATTAGAGAATGGATGCAAGTTATATAAAGCATTGAGAGAAAAGGAATAAAACTTATAAAGACATAAAATCATCAGAGAATGGAAGCAAGTTATATAAAGCAATATGCATTGAAAGAAAATATCTAAAACTAATACAAATATGGTATGTTAAAAATAATAAAAATAGGGGCTGGAGAGATGGCTCAGAGGTTAAGAGCACTGATTGTTCTTCCAGAGGACCTGAGTTCAATTCCCAGCAAAACCACATGGTGGCTCACAACCATCTATGATGAGGTCTGGTGCCCTCTTCTGTAAAACTGTATGCATAATAAATAAATAAATCTTTAAAAAAAATAAAAAAATAATAAAAATAATGTATTTTTAAGACAAAAAAGTATTAGTTATGCTGTCTTTAAAAATTCTGTAGTAGAGGAAATATCTTTGATAAGACATAGATTGATGTAGTCCATATGTAAATAATAGCTGCTGAGATTCATAACTTGACATATAAAGTTTCAGTGAATGACCTGTTTCTCAGACATCTGAGCTAAAGTAACTCTGCCAGGTAAAACATAACATAACTGTATAAGAGAGAATCAAATCAAAAATTCGATATTCATTGGCTTAAGCTAATATTCCCAGTGTGTTCACTCACATAATTTGGTCTATGATCATGCACAAAACATAAAGTAATACAAGCTGGGAAATTAAAAATCATGCCCCCAACACAATCAAATTCTTTTTTATAATTGTGACTCCAAAGCTAATTGTCCCCTGATGTGTACACAATAAATTGATCTTTATATTATGTTTCTAAAGACAGAAGCTACTCTACATGTAAATCCTTTTTTGTGCCTGCATTAGCATGTCAACTATATGAACAAGATGGATAATGTAAAAACACCAAGGTGGGACAGTTATTTACTTTAAGAACTTTGAAGATGTATTACAGAAAAGAGCAAGATCATTGATCTGGAAAACAGACTGGAATAAAGGCCAACTTAGTCTACAAAAAGCACTTGGACAATAAACACTTTGCTAACAAAATGGAAATGCATTTATTCTAAAATTAGTATGCTTTCCCAGAGAAATAAAACTTTACACACCTAGGAGAGTAATAGAGAAATATATTGTTAATGATTATATGTCTACATATCTGGCTAATGCTCAAAAAGGAGAGAGCTCACACATATTATTGCCTTCAACATATGCTGTCATTCTTATGCTTTTAGCTTCCTGGCCCAGGTTAGAATTCCAATATAAAAGACAACTTTAAGGTTTATTTATTTTGCAGATGGGTACTGTACAGATAATATATGCCCAGAATTTTGATGTGCCAATAACATGAAACAGCAGGTAATTCTTTAGTGACAGAACCCTGAGGTGAAGGTGGTAGAGAAAGAATGATAGCAAAAGTAGAAAATAGAAAAGATAAAAGTGGGGCTGGAGAGATGGCTCAGCGGTTAAGAGCACTGTCTGCTCTTCCAGAGGACCCGGGTTCAATTCCCAGCACCCACATGGCAGCTAACAACTGTCTGTAGATCCAGTTCCAGGCAAACACCAAGGCAAATAAATTAATAAAGTTTTTTTTTTTAAAAAAAGAAAAGATAAAAGCACTGAGGGCATTTTACACAATTTATATTGCATGCCATGTAAGCATTTTAAGAAGTGTCTTATATATTACTTCTATAGAAAAAATTGAAGTAAATGGTTGACTATTATAAAAAGTCAGGAGAAACAGGCATTCAATGGGAAAGAAACAGGAAGGAGGATAATCAAGCAATACCATACAAGGGAAACAAAGGATATCTCAAGAACATTACTAAGACCACATTGACCTTAAAGATTATAACTCCAAGGGCAAAAGAGATTTTACAGTGATAACTAGAGCTTCATGTGATTCTTTCAATATGAAGCAATTTAACCATAACTGCCCTTGTTTCAGATCAATGCCAGTTTTTCCAATCATATGTCTGTTATGAAGGAATGCACTGTTTATTATCAATACATCAAGCATAAGGATGTAGGCTTCAGGCTGTACAAGATTACTTAAAAATGTTCCTCTTCCCTGCCTGAGGGCATAAATAAAAGCCTGACTTTAAGATGCAAGTCTTTGAGTGGGGCCCAAAGCAGTTTAACCACACAACAGTTTGACCACTAACTTAATAGAAGACAGACAGGAGGTTCTTACTGGCATCATCTGAGCATTTCAGAAAGGGCCTATGAGTAGACACCTTACAAGGAGTAGCCAGCATCTGAGGGGAAATACCTGACAATCTAATCAGTATTTTCCTAAGTAAAGGACTTTAACAATAGAACAGAAAATATTTAGGTGCATGTATGCTAATATGCTCTTGGAGGTAAAATTAAGGGCTACTGCTAAATGTTGAAACATCCCTAAAATTCAAAGCAGTCTAATAATTCATACCAGGTACCCCTAACCTGAGCTTTTACCAGCTCCAGGACTGCAAGGCCATACATCTGAAGCTCATAGCAACCCTCCAATATAAATTATTTTCTTCTGCTTTTCAGAATCCTATTTATTGCTGCTTCAGGTGGATGGAATGACCCAAGCTAGCCTGTAAATAGAGAGAATTTTTGCTCTAGCATCAAACCTAATCCCTTGATGATCATTGGGGGAAATGGCACATAAGACCTTAGTGTTGCTTGTAAT
>PVIH01030779.1:0-11717 GCA_004025045.1 Sigmodon hispidus | reverse complement strand
TGAACCAAATTCTAGTCTCTTAGAGTAGCAATAATGCATAGGCAGCATCTATCTCCTAAAGATTTATTCAGAGCCTTCTAAATAGAAAGAATGAAACAAAATTGAAGTAAAGGGGCAGAATTAAGGCTTGGCAACATAACTTCTTATTTTTATCCCTTTTTTATTATGAATAAAGTCACATTTTCTATCTGTGTATATCCTTATTCAAGGTTCCTTCCCACTCCCAAACCCTCCTGTCACTCTCTCTTCTCCACAACTTCCCATCTCATCTCCCAAAAGGGCAGGAGGTCCCAAGGTCCCAATATTGCTCAGTTTGCCATCCACACGTGGCAGATCAAGATTCCTCAACCCAAAATCAAGACTGATGCAGCTGTTCCCCTTCAGGGAGAGGGATCCAAGGTGTCAGTCCAAGGTGTTTCAGATCCCAAGCTGTTCAGTGGTTGTGGCTTGTAGTTGGTACATGCTTTCTTTTTTCATAGTCCACTAATGAGTGAGTACATTCTCTGCTTCTCTTTTTGAGTTTGAGATACCTCTCTCAGGAGGATATTCTCCAAATCCATCCATTTGCCTGCATTTTTTCTTACTGCTGAGTAGTACTCCATTGTGTAGCTGCACTACAGTTTGTTAATTAATTCTACAATTGAGGGGCATCTAGGTTTTTTCCTGGTTCTTGATATTACAAATAATGCTGCTATGAACATAGTTGAGCTAATGCCTTTGGAGTGTGAATGTGCATCTTTAGGGCATACACCCAGAAGTGGTATTGCTGGATCCTTGGGGAGATTGATTCGCAGTTTTCTGAGAAACCTCCATACTGCATTCCAGAGTGGCTGAATCAACTTACACTCACAACCATGGAGAAGTGGCCCCCTTGCTCCCCAACATCTCCAGCATAGGCTGTTATATCTATCTTTTTTTCTGAGCCAATCTGAGAGGTGTGAGGTGGTATCTCAAAGTTGTTTTGATTTGCATTTCTCTGATGGCTAATGATGTCAAGCACTTTTCCAAGTGCCTTTCAGACATTTGTAATTCTTCTGAAGTTTATCACCTTTTTAGTTCTGAATCCCATTATTTGATTGGGTAATTCAAGTTTTGGGGCTCTAGTTTCTTGAGTTCTCTATATAATTTAGAGATTAGTCCTCAAACACTTGTAGGGTTGGTGAAAATTCTTTCCCATCCTATATGCTGCATTTTGTCCTATTGACAGTTTCTTTGGCTTTACAGAAGCTTCTCAGTTTTAGGAGATCCCTCTTATTGATTGTTGTTCTTCGAGTCTATGTCACTGGTGGTATTATGCCCACAACTTTTGTTAAAGATACTATCTTTTTTCCACTGAATATTTGGGCATCTTTGTCAAAGATCAGGTGTTCATAGCATTTTGGTTAATGCCTGGATCTTCAATTCTATTCCATTGATCAACAAGTCTGTTTTTATGCCAGTACCAGGCTGTTTTTATAATTGTAGCTTTATAGTATAACTTGAAGTCAGGGATGGTGATGCCTCCTGAGGATCTTTTGTTGAACAAAATTTTTTTGCAATCCTGGATTTCCTGTTATTCCAAATGAAGTTGAGTATTGTTCTTTAAAGGTCCATAAAATATTGTGTTGGGATATTGATGGCCAGTGCATTGAATTTGTAGATTGGTTTTGGTAGAATTGCCATTTTTACTATGTTGATCCTACCTACCCACGAACATGGGAGAGCTTTCCATTTTCTGATATCCTCTTCAATTTCTTTCTTCAGTGAGTTAAAATTTTTTTCAAATAGATCTGTTACTTCTTTGGCTATAGTTACTCCAAGGTATTAAATACTATTTGCAGCTATTATAAAGGGTGATGTTTCATTTATTTCATTTTCAGCCCTTTTATCTTTATTGTAAAGAAAGGCTACTCATTTGTTTGAGTTAATCTTGTATCCTGCTACATTGCTGAAGGTGTTTATCAGCTGTAAAAGTTCTCTGGTACAATTTTGTAGGTCAGTTTTTATACAACCATATCATCTGCAAGTAGAGATAGCTTCCCTTCTTCTTTTCTAATTTGTGTCCTCTTAATCTCCTTTTTTTTTTCTATTGCTTTAACTAAAACTTCAAGAACTATAGTGAATAGATAAGAGGAGAGAGGACATCTGTGTCTAGTTCCTGAGTTTGGTGGGATTGCTTTGAGTTTTTCTCCATGATGTTTGATGTTGACTGTTGGGTTCTTGTAAGTCATCTTTATTATATTTAGATATTTTCTCTGTATTCCTGATCTCTCCAGGGCTTTTATCAGAGAGGAGTGTTGGATTTTGTCAAAGTCTTTTCAGCATCTAAAGATATGATCATGTGTTTCTTTTTTTACATTGGTTTGTTCATACGATGAATGACATTTATGTTTTTTTTTTTAATGTTGAACCATCCCTGCATTTCTGGGATGAAGCCTCCTTGGTAATGGTGGATGATATTTTGTATTTGTTTTTAAGGAAAACTTATTTCTTGACAAATCATCGGGTTTTATGCAAATTACTAATATGTAAATAAAAAATTACACATTTAAATTATTATTAATGTTACCATTCACCTTTATTTTGCAACATTAATTTTGAGGACATCATAACAGCATTTTATTTATTGAGGATCCATTTGTGCTTTGCCTTTGTTCAAATCACCAAATGTTGCACAACATTAATCCACATGTTTTTATTTCACGTTTGTATGTACATATCAGCTGTACTTGATTTACTAATGCATAAGAAAAGATAAAAAAGGATTTGAAATAAGAACCTGTTTCTAAGTAATTTTCTTTTCTTATTTTTCTTCTACTTTTTTAAATTATCAATAAAGAAGTCACATTTTCTGTCCTTGTATATTCTTATTCAAGGTCCCTTACCCCTCCCACCACATCAAGTCATTTTTTCTTCTCCTCATCTCCCCATCCCACACATGGGCAGGCTGTCCCAAGGTCCCACGGTGCCAATATTGCTTAGTTCATCTTCTACTTCTGGCAAATCCAGTTTTTTCCCCCCAACATCATGGTAATGGTGGATGATATTTTTATATATTTTTTTATACAGTTTGCCAAAATTTTGTTGAGAATTATAGCATCAATATTCACGAGGGAAATTGGTGTGTAATTCTCCTTCTTTGTTTGTGTTTGAGTAGTTTCAATATTAGGGTAATTGTGGCATCATAAAAGTTATTTGGCAATATTTCTTCATTTTCTACTGTATGAAATAGTTTGAAGAGTAATAGTAGTAATTCTTCTTTGAATGTCTGGAAGAATTCTGCACTGAAAGCATCTGGACCTGGGCTGTTTTTACTTGGAAGTCTTTTTAAGGTAATTATCTGGTCTTTAATTTTGGTAAATGGTAACTGTCCAAAAAAATGTCTATTTCTTCTAGGTTTTTCACTTTTGGGGAATATATATTTTCAAAGTATGATCTATAATTCTCTAGATATCCTGGTGGTCATTTCTTATGTCCCCCTTTTCATTTTGTATTTTGTTGAATTGAATACCCTCTTTGCTCTTTGATTAGTTTTTTTAAGGTTTTACCTATCTTGTTGACTTCCTCAAAGAACCAAGCCTTTGATCCATTGATTCTTTGTATTGTTCTTTTTGTTTCAATTTTATTGATTTCAGCTCTAAGTTTGAATATTTCCTGCCATCTTCTCCTTCTTGGTGAGTTTGCTTCTAATTATTCTAAGGCGTTCAGCTGTGCTGTGAGTTATCTAGTGTGGGATTTCTCAAAGCTTTTCATATAGGCATCTTGTGCTATAAATTTTCCTATTAAGATTGCTTTCATTATGTCCCACAAGTTTGGATACGTTGTGGATTCATTTTCATTAAATTCTAGGAAGACTTTGGTTTCTTTCTTAATTTCTTCCTTGACCCAGAGATGGTTCAGCTGAGTGATGTTTAGTTTCCATGAGTTGGTAGGCTTTCTGTGATTTTTAATGTTCTTGAACTCTAACTTTACGTCCTGGTGGTCTGATATGAAAAAAAAAAGATTGTTTCCATTTTTTTGTATCTGTTTATATTTGCTTTATGAGAAATTATGTCATCAATTTCAGAGAAAGTTCCATGAGGAGCTGAGAAACACGTATAATCCTTTGCATTTTGGTAGAAGCTTCTGTAAATATCTATTAAATCCATTTGCATCATTACCTCTGTTAGACTCCCTATTTCTCTGTTGACCTATCCAGGGGTGAAAGTCGGGTATTGAAGTCTCCCACTAGTAGGGTGTGAGAATTGATGTGGGATTTGTGTTTTAGCAGTGTTTCCATTGCCTAGATTAGTGCCTTTATATTAGGGGCATAAATATTCAGGATTATAATCTCCTCTTGACCAATTTGTCCTGTGATGAATAAATAATGACCATCTTGGCCCCTTTTAATTGGTTTTAGCTTAAGGCTACATTGTTAGACATTAGTATGGCAATCCCAGCTTGTTTCTTAGGGCCATTTGATTGGAAAATAATTTCCCAACCCTTTACTCTGAGCCTGTGTCTGTCTTTGTTGTTGAAATGTGTTTCTTTTATGCAGCAGAAGGATGGCTTCTGTTGTTGTATCCATCTTGTTAGTGTGTTTCTTTTTATAGCTGAATTGAGTCCATTGATATTAAGGGATAATAGTGACTACCGATTGGTATTTCCTGCTATTTTTGGAGGTAGCTTGTATGTAATTCCTTTCTCTCTGCTATTCTTCTGTGGAATTATTGATTGTTTGTGGTTTCATGTGTGTATCTGGGATCCTTAGGTTGGCATTTACCCTTTAATGTTTTCTGGTAGATAGGTGTTGTTTCAGTCTGACTTTGTCATGAAATACCTTGTTTTTTCTATCTATTGTGATTGATAATTTTGCTGCATAAAGTAGTCTAGCTTGACAGTCATCCACTTTTAGTGTCTTCCTAACTTCTGAACAAGCCCTTCTTATTTTCATCATGTCCCTTGTATAGTCAAGTGTTATTCTGATTGATCTGCCTCTATAAATAATTTCACCCTTTTCTTTTACAACTTTTACTTCTTTTCTTTTTTCTGTATGTTTTGTGGCTTGATTATTATGTAGCGAGCATACTTTTTTGAGGTCATATCTATTTGATATTCTTAAGCTTCTTGTAATTTTATAGGTATTTACTTCTTTAAATTAGGAAAGTTTTTTTCTATGATTTTATAGAATACATTATCTGTGCCTTTGATCTGGTATTCTTCTCCTTCTTCTATTTCTAATATTCTCAAGTTTGGTCTTTTCATGGTGTCCCAGATTTCTTGAACATTTGTGTTATGACTTTTTGGTTTTTGTATTTTGTTTGACTGATATCTATTTCCACGACTGAGTCTTCCACTCCAGAGATTCTCTCTTCCATCTGTTGCATTCTGTTTTTATGCTTGTATCTGTAGTACAAGCTCTTTTCTTCAGAATTTCTATTTCTACCTTTGCCTCATTTTGTGCCTTTTTTATTGCTTCTATTTCAGTTTTAGTTCCTGGATTTTTTTTTTCATTTTTTCATTTATCTTTTCTTGGTTTTCTTTCAAGGATTTGTTCATCTCTTTCAATTTTTTGTTTGTATTTTCTTCTTTTTCTTTAAGGGATTTTTTATATCTTCTTTGAAGGCCTCAATGATCTTCATAAAGATGTTTTTGGTATTGCTTACTTCTACTTCCTCTTCATTGTTCTGTTCATGTCTTGTAGTTGTAGAACCACCAGTTTCTTCTGGAGTTGCATTGTTATTCATTATATTATTATATGTATTTTTGCACTGGCATCAGCCCATGGCTTCAGCATTTCATGATTAGGCTGCTTCTAGTCAGTTTTGGCAAGAGGGCTTGTGTGTCTCCTGTCTCCTCTGAGCAAGGAATTTGCTGGTTCTCTGACTCTGCTGTGGACAGGGGTCTGTATTTCAAAACTCAGTCCATCTCTGATGACACAGTTTGGCCTGGATGTGGGGCTGGCTGTGCAAGGTCTCCTCTTTTAGGTGTGGCTGGAGGAGCTCCTCACAGCCACACCCTAGTCCTGTCTGCTAAGGAAAGTCTGGGATCATATATTACAGATTGACCCTGGTCCTAGAGAGTGACTTTCGAGTCAGGGGATCAGTTACTGGAAGCTGCTCACCTATGAATGGGGCCTCAATTTCATAGTCCTCAGTCCTTCTCTGCTGGTGCCAGACTCTTATTTCTAAGTCTTCTAGCCAATAATTTTCTCAACTGGTTCAGTGGCAGTGTGATTGATTTAGAATGTTTTCTGATGCTGGAAAGACAAAATGACCATGTAAACTTTTATAAAGAAAAACATTTAATTGATGTGGTGGCTTATGTTTCAGTGGTTCAGTCCACCATTATCATCATGACAGGGATAATGGTGGTGTGCTTGCAGACACAGTGTTGGAGATATAGCCGAGATTACCATTTCTTCCAGGCAGCATGAAATAGACTGATACATTGGCTGTTATCTTGAGCATAAAAAAAAACTCAATTGTCTTTGATAAGCAACCCAAAGTAAGTCTTAAAACCATAGCAAAGCTAAAATAAAATAATATTCTGTTTTACATAAGAGGCTAAATTAATAACTAGTCTTATAAAGCACACAAACTATAACAGTAGACTAATAAAATTATGATATAGCCAAATACTTTATGAATAGATTTGGAAACAATTCCAAAAGGTGAAATTAAAACCTTACACAAGATTTGGGGCCAAGAATCTATTTCTAGAAAAGTCATAGACACTGTGATAGGAATTGTAAGTGAAGCATTTTGAATAAGTAGTGAAAAAAATAATGATGATCACTACAGTAAAGAAAGCTTGTGTCCATTGTGCTATAAATGGCTTCTGGCCAGACTTTCCCACCTGGCTTCAAGGTTTAGTCTCACTCTCTGCTCCACTTTGCCTCGAACAGTCACATATAGGCTTATATTATTTTTACACAAATTAACCTAAGGCCCAGGCAATTAATTTGTTATTACTTACTCTCAATCTATCCCATCTTATTCAGTTGAGGCTCAGTAATTTTTCTCAGAGCAGCATGTCCTCTGCATCTCCTGGCAGACAGTAACTCTGGCATCTGGGTCTGGCTTCTGTCTCTGTTCTGCAATATTCCTAATTTTGCTTAGCCTGGTAGCCTTGCCTATACTTCCTGTTTGCCTTTGGCTAATCAGCTTCATATTATAACCATAAGCAGGATAAATATTTACATTACCACCATAATCCCACTACATTTTCACTTTTTATCTATTTAAAGTGAAATGAACCCCAATTCTAACATCTTTTTATCCCATTATCTACAGCAAATTATACCCAACATTGTAAACAAACACAAACATCCACATCCATTTTTATGGGAATGTAGACATAGTTCTCCAAGGTACTTCCTGATGAATGGTGGCATTGGCAATCCCCTGGGGATCCAAAGAAAATTTAGGATTTTGGATAAGCCTTAATGGATAGTGTCTAAGACTGGGTCATCTCAGCCAGTCACTTTGAAGTTGTTTTGAATGCATAACTCAGAGGAAACTTTAACAGAGGTCTTCTAAAATGCTGAATCATCTGGTCCATCCATTTTTATTGGAGAATTTCAGGCAGTCTTCCTCTATCAAACTTCATTTTCTTTAACTGGGACTAAATCCACAGTTCTCATTTTCTGTAGAAATAAAAAGAAAACCTCTTCTCTAAAGTAGCATATCTTTGGATTTCAATTTTAATTTCAATTCATTTACAAAATATATACAGTGGATTAATTCAGGAATATTTATCATCAAATGTCTTTTAGCAGCTTTAATTATGTCACTTATATACAAAAACCAAAAAAACAACATATTAGTATATGGTATCCAGACACTCTTCGTATTTTCAACTTTTACATGGCTTACTACTATTTTTTAAATGGATTTTCTCTTTCCCTTTTCTTTTTTATTCTCTCTTTCAAGCCTACTAATATTTTAAACATACTGTAAACCATTTGCATTTTTTTTAGTTAGTCTCTACAATATATCTCTTATCTTTTCTGTTTCTGACCTCCTTTTGCTTAGCTAGGGAGGCTGATTCACCCAGATGTATTGCTTTCTGTTTCTATACATCTTTAATCTTTCACCAAGTTTCCTATAATTCTTTGTTTCTGTACATACTGTTAATCTGCCAAGATTTGGTTTAAGAATTAAAGGCCTTACTAGGGTGGCTGACTACACTCAGCTACCTTTACTACAGATACTCTTCTTTCCACACCTTTAATCCTCCACCCACCCAGTTCTTTCTATTTCTGTTTCTGACCACACCCTAATCTGCCATGGTGTGATTCTAAGAAGTAAAGGTGACTGCTGGGCTCTCCCCAGCTCCTAGTCTAGCTGAAGTTTAGCTTGTTTGCTAATTAACAGACACAATTACCACTCTGAGGAATTTTAGGGTATAATCATCAAGTCAATCAATGCTGCTCATTAATTTCATTTAAGTATTTGGCAACAAAGCCTCTTAAAAGACTCACAAGTATTTTGCCTCTAAGGCTGAATCAGGAAATTTCAGTTAGAAAATGTGTACTTCTGCTTGCCTACATCAAACAGATGATCCAAAAAAACACTGCAGTTGCCAATGAATCAATCTTTGATTCTGTTCCCTTTTGCTTGTGAGAACCGAAATCATAAATACACCATATACAATTTATTTCTTATTTTGAGGCTCAGGAACGGGATTTGTTACAGCTTTTAAACTGCATTCTGAAATGCCAACATTTTTAATTCAAACACAAGCCCAAACATGTCACCAGGAAGTCTCTGCACCACAGCTCACATGAGACACACAACTTAGAAATTGTTTTTGGCTCTGAATTTGTAATTTAGAAACATTTTTAAATTTTTCTCAAGCTTTATGTGGATGCATTTTACCCACATTGGGGAGACATTTATTGTATATGTTGCAGGCCAGACTTTTTGGGACTAGACTCAAGGTTTGGACCCACAGTATCACAGAAAAATACAGACACTTGTATTATTTTTATGCTGAATATAATAAGGCCCAGGTGTATAATTTGCTAGCAATTACTCTCAATCTAACCCATCTTGTTCAGCTATGAGGCTCAATACCTTTTCTCAGAGAAGCATTTCCTCTGCATCTCCTGGCAGCTCTAGTTACTGTGGCATCTGTCTCTGTTCTAGGATGTTCCTGAGTTTTCTTAGACTGGAAGCCCTGCCTATACTTTCTGTTTGCCTTTGGCTAATCAACTTTTAAATAAACCCAGAGGTGGGATAAATATTTACATTACCAGCATAATCCCACTGTAACTATAGTATGAGTCCATTCACAAGATAATGTATAACAGAGGGCATGTAATCAATAAAAAATAAATTGTAGCTTGGTAAAAAAATTAAAGAATAAATACATATTTTTATGCCTTTATGATCAGATAACAATTTCTTAAAAATGCTTTACACTCATCTTCACTCTCTTATGATTTACATTTTTAGAATAATAAACATGAAAATGATTTCACATTTTTATATTCATGTATTTATCACTGTCAAATGGCCACAACATTCATATAGGCAATATAGATATGAATTGCAATAGTGATATTACAAATGATATTTTGCATATTTACCATAGAAATATTATGAAAATATTGTCATCCTTAGAGGACTTCATGTCAAGAGGGTCTAGCAATGAAAATAACATAACATTATAATTGAAAACAAGTTGTTCATGATTTGTCTGACAATTACATTTAAGAAAATTCATCTGAAAAATTATTTTGAGGTTACAAATATATTTTATCATTTCATAAATGCAGTAGAAACAACATGCATGCTTTCCATTCTATTATACAAGATTTTTATTCATTTAAATAGTTTTAAAATGTTTACTGTATCAATTCATTGTATATGGTTAATAAGAGTCATACATTTTACCTTTAACATAAACTTGCATATTCACCTATGTCCCTTTTGTATAAAATGTTATATAAAAATATTTTAGACTTTTAAATCTCTCTACTTCATTTTATTAAATTTGCATTTAGTAACTTCATTAGAGTGAAAAAACAGTAAACTCAAGAGTTAGATCATTTTGTTTCAAATCATCTATTGTTGTAGTGCACTAGGAACTATTCTATAGCTATGCTTCTGAGATCTCTAATCTCTGAGATCTCTAATCTCTGAAATTTAAACTCTGTGCCATCCAGCAAATCCTCTAGATTCTCTACACTTTAGCTGAGCATCTATAGAACAAACTTAGTCAACCTTACACTAAACCACAAAGGTACTTTGTTAATCCACATTCACCATCTATTTCAACTAAATTTTCAAGGAAAGAAAACAAAATTCTTCTAAGCTATGTGACACCATGTGAAGCTGACAGTATTATTTTTAATGTATATTCAGTTCAAAATAACCAACGTGGATTTGAGTATCATGCAATTAACATATCTCCTTGTTTGGTGAGAATACACCAGCTGACAAAAATCTGCTGAGCAACTCTAGCTCACCATGATAGTGACCATGCCAAATGAAGCAACATTAGACAAGTATTCAAATTCACAGATAATCCTGAAGTATTGAAAGTATGCATCTTGTTGTTGTTTAGCTAGATGGAGTTCTCTTTGAATGTAAACTACTTTGCTGTAGCTGCATTACACAGTGGTTTAAGATGGGAAGATTTTCTTATTCAAACTTAATAAGTATCTTATCAAGTGAAGCTTTTTCCCAATGTCTCTAGCTTGTATGAAGCTGAAAAAACTAACCAGGACTAGGGCTTTCATCAAATTTTAAAAACAGCCTATGAAGAACTCTATATTTAGTGTGTGAGGGATAAAACCTTTCCTTTACTCTTGTGTTTGCATATAGCTCTCTATCTGTGAGAAAATGATGTGTTTTTTCTCTTTTTAAAACATTTGTTAGGGTAATTTTCTGCATGTAAGCACACGTGCATTTACATAGTACAGAAGAGTGTGTAGAGAGTCCTGGATCTGGAATATTATGCAATATAGAGCAGTTCACAACAGGTACTAGTTACTAAACCAAGGTCCTCTGGAATTCAAATACCCAACCTCCCCCCCCACACACACAAATACTAAATAAATAAGAAAATACAATTTGGCTTACGTATAATTTCTGTATGAATAGCTATAAATATTTAATTTATATTAAACAATAAATTTCAATTTACCTTTGATATAGCCAAAGACACAAGCATCAGAGACTCATTCATTTGTTTCACTTTTATCAAATCATATTTATATGACAATTATTTTTAATTTAAATAACATTTTCATAATAAACATTGAAGATATGACTTTCTGGCATATTTTGGACTTAGTCTTGTGTTACTAGAGAGAAAAATATTATAAACCAGGAAGAACAGCCCTAACTGTTATATATTTTATTCATAATAAGTATTTTTGTAAAGAGTAACAAAACAAAAAATTCTCAACTCATAGAAAGTGATTCCATGCATTTCATTTCTTTTTTTTTTTTTTTTTTTTTACTTAGGCAGTCTTTAATGGACACTGTGCACCACACGCCCCTACTCCTTCATCTTCTCAATCGTTTCCTCCTTGTATTTGCCCTTCTCCTTTCCTACTTGTCGAGACTTGGCTTTCCTTTCCAGGATCTTTTTTCGGTCTTTGTCCAGCTTTAGCCTGGTGATAACCACCTTGCTGGGGTGGATGCCCACGTGGACAGTTGTGCCGTTAGCCTTTTCTCGCTGCACTCGCTCAATGTAGATGACGTATTTCTTCCTGTACACCTGGACCACTTTGCCAATCTGCT
>PVIH01030778.1:0-11718 GCA_004025045.1 Sigmodon hispidus | reverse complement strand
AACAAAAGAACCTCAGGAGGTATCACCATCCCTGACTTCAAGCTATACTATAGAGCTACAGTAATAAAAACAGCCTGGTACTGGCATAAAAACAGACTTGTGGACCAATGGAATAGAATTGAGGATCCAGACATTAACCCAAAAACCTATGAACACCTGATCTTTGACAAAGAGGCCCAAAACAGTCAATGGAAAAAAGATAGCATATTTAACAAATGGTGTTGGCATAGCTGGATGGAAGTGTGTAGAAGAAATGCAAATAGATTCGAGCCTGTCACCCTACACAAAACTCAAATCCAAGTGGATCAAAGACCTCAACTTAAACCCAGCCACTTTGAACTTGATAGAAAAGAAAGTGGGAAATACACTTCTACAAATTGGCACAGGCGACCACTTCCTAAATATAATACCAGTGGCACAGGCACTAAGACCAACAATCAATAAGTGGAATCTCCTGAAGCTGGGAAGCTTCTGCAAAGCCAAGGACACTGTCAATAGGATAAAATGACAGCCTACAGAATGGGAAAAGATTTTCACCAACCCTACAAGTGATAGAGGACTGATCTCTAAGATATATAAAGAACTCAAGAATCTAGAGCCCAATACCTTGAATAACCCTATCAAAAAATGGGGTTCAGATTTAAAAAGGGAATTCTCAGCAGAGGAACTACGAATTGCTGAAAGGCACCTGAAAAAGTTCTCTTCATCTTTAGCCATCAGAGAAATGCAAATCAAAACAACTTTGAGATACCACCTAACACCTGTTATATTGGCTAAGATAAAAGGCACAGATGACAGCCTATGTTGGAGAGGATGTGGAGCAAGGGGAACACTCCTCCATTGTTGGTGGGAGTGTAAGCTTGTTCAGCCACTTTGGAATGCAATATGGAGGTTTCTCAGAAAATTGAGAATCAGTCTCCCCAAGGACCCAGCAATACTACTTCTGGGTGTATACCCTAAAGAGGCACATTCACATACCAAAGGTATTAGCTCAACTATGTTCATAGCAGCATTATTTGTAATAGCAAGAACCTGGAAACAACCTAGATGTCCCTCTACTGAAGAATGGATTAACAAACTTTGTTACATCTACACAATGGAATACTACTCAGCAGTAAGAAAAAACGATATCCTTAAATTCACAGGCAAATGGATGGACTTGGAGAATATCCTCCTGAGCGAGGTATCACAATCTCAGAGAGATAAGCAGGGGATGTACTCACTCACTAGTGGTCTCTAAACAAACAAACAAGAAAAAAAGCCAAACATGCCCAAGCGGCAAACCACAACCACTGAACAGCTTGGGATCAGAAACACCCTGGACTGACCCTTCGAACCCCACTCCAACTATAGGAACACCTGACTCCATGTTGAGGGAGTGGGGACAAAACTGAATTTGGCCAGGAGTGGAGACTGATCCAAACATTATTGGGTCAGTGGGACCATAGGACTGTCTGCTACCTGCCCAGGGAAGGGATGGGGAGTTGCAGAGAAGAGAAATGTCAAGATGTGGTGGGAGGGGGAAGGGACCTTGAATGAGGAGATACAGGGATGGGAAAAAAAAATTTCAGAGGGAAAGCTGAACACATAGTAAATATATGTGTAGCAATCTTATTTGCATTACCACCCTTGATAATCCATGATTCTTACCCTCTTCATAGTTATTGTTAACTTTTCCTCATTTTAAATTCATGTTACTGTTTTTTGTTAAATACAAAAAAAAAAAAAAAAGCCAGACATAGCTGTGTGTGGTTGTAACCCAAGCATTGGGAGAGATGAAGATAGGTTGAGAGCTCACTAGCCAGAAAGCCTAGTCCAAATGGAGAACTTGTGGTTCAGTGAGAGTTTATCTCAGGGCAATACGGTAGAGAACAATAGAGGAAGACACTGGATGGATGCTCTGCTCTGGCCTCCACACATGTGCATAGGCATGTGCATCCATCACACACAGACATATAGCCATACAGATACATACAAAGACACAGACACACATGCACACATAAACATACAGGCAGAGACATACACATATGGACACAGACAAGGACACAGACACACACATACACACATGGACAAACACTCATGGACACACATACATAATTCTTTTCCCTACTGACTATCTGAATGTGCTGGGAAAGCAGATTTTGCGGTTGTTCACTTGCCATTAACTCTTCCTTGTCATAATAAAACAAGAGTTTTGGTCCAATGAAATATCAATTAAAAGTCTTGTCAGTGGAATCCCCCAAAGAGTGACTGTAGCTAAGGACTTAAAGACAAGAACAGCAAAGTCAAGTGTGAACTGTCTACTGCTCTCCTTCAAACTGATTGCTTCTCCTTCCAGACGAGATCTCATGATGACAAGTTGCTATGACTGGCTATTTCTCCTGCAGGGATGTTACCACACTAGTGGCACCAAGGGGGAACAATTAAGTTTTGTCTTTTTTGTGTAGACATTGAGCAATGAAAATAAATATGTCATTTTTGCTGAGTGGAAAACTGGGCCCTAGATTGCATTGATGTATCCACTGTATCAGCACCCGATAGCCAATTAAAGAGCGGGTTTTGATCATCTCCTGAGTCCTTTTGTTTACTTGATTGCTTACTGACTCCTTTATGGTGGAATCTCTTAGGGAACTGGAAATTAAGTGATGCTAAGATCTTTAGTTTTGTGTGTCTACACACACACACACACACACACACACACACACACTTTCTAGAGCCTTGTCTATGACTTTTATTCCCAACCACTAGCTAAGCCTTTGCCAAGAGGCAATCTGTCTGTCTTTCTTTCTTTCTTTCTTCCTCCCCTTTCTTTCTTTCTTTCTTTCTTTCTTTCTTTCTTTCTTTCTTTCTTTCTTTCTTCCTTTCTTTCTCCATCCTTCTGTCTATCTCTCTTTCTGCCTCTCTCTTCTCTTCTTCTCTTACCACACAAAGTTGAAATTCAGTGCATTTTCCAGTGCTCTGTCCATTGGGAGGATTTCCCCTTATCAGTGTATTGCAGAGCGTTAGGTAGGTGTATTCTGTTAGTCATTTGAGATTTTTACCATATACAAATCTCAGTCTATCCTGCTCACCCCGCTTATCATCAAGGATCCCTGAAGCATCCAAATATATGAGCTAATGGAACACACCACTAGCAATAGGGGAATAAATTAGAGTCTCATGCAACAGACTATGTCCTGTGAGTGTATTTGTTTCTAATATTGTATACCCCACTTGTCTTAGAAATAGTCAATAGGTTCACCAAAAAAGTCTACTGTGCTTCAAAATTTGGTGAGTCTGATTGAACTTACAATAGAATGTCTACTAGCCATGTGGTCATTTGATATCTCCTTATCAGGTGTTCTATCTCTCTTAGGTTCCTGAAGTATTTTCAAGTACAATATAATTTTCTGGTGTGAAAGACATGCTTCTCTTAAAAAATATTGGATGTATTTTTGACACTTCTGTTGTGGCTTACCAAAGCCCGACAGAGCATCTCTTCCCACCAGAGATGCCTAAAATATCTCAGGAACCACTGTGTCATATGGTCCAATTTGCAGAATTATTTTCAAAGTTACACAAAATTTTTATGGAGTCTATTATAGCTCTAGGGTCCACTAAAAGCTGAAACTTCCAAGTTACTTGATGGCAGAGCATTATTCCCTATAGAACCTACTTCCAGAACTCAGGGATGATTATTAGGTAGGGTTACTTCTCCTCAGGCAGGAAGGAGAATTTGACATAATTGGCCACCGTCATTTGGAAGGGTAGCTATAACATGGCCCATTGCACCACACTTTTTCACACTTCTGTGAAATTCTAGGGTCCTGGAGATATAAAAGTTCCATGTTCTGCCTTTGAAAGCACATCCATTGTGTGAGAGATCTGCAGCATATTTGCTAATGCATGGTACTTCTTCACATAACCTTATTAGTGCCATGGGTGGAAGGGAATATTCTTTGGAATAATTAATCTAAGTAAGATCCATTAGATTCCAAGAAAATAGAAGACAACATAGTTCTGGGAAAGAACATAAATAAACATTTTGTTTATGCCATGTGAATATGAACTTATTTTTTAATAAATTTATTTATTTCTGTTTTATGTACATTGGTGTTTTGCCATGGGTGTCAGGTCAACTGAAACTTGAGTTACAGACAGTTGTGAGCTGCCGTGTGGGTGCTAGGAACTGAACCCAGGTCTGCTGGAAGAGCAGCCAGTGCTCTTAACCACTGTGCCATCTCTCCAGCCCATAAACTTATTATACTTCTTCATACCATGGAAGAGAACATATTTGGAATGTGAGAGGCCATGTAAAATACATCCAAGGCTGTGCTAACAATACCCTTGCAGAAACTCTACACTTGACACAGCAATTACAATTGGGGTACTATTATTTAAACTAGCAAATATTCATGCATATGTCTTTTCAGTAACATGCAGCTATCATTTATGGGATCCTTTTAGTTTTTGTAGGCACCAAACTGGTGTGATAAATGTTGATGGAATGGGAATTACCATTCTGACATCATCCAGGATTTTAAGTAGTGGTTTGTTCAGTTTATTCTAGAATTCTTTTGATTTGCTGCTTTGGTAGAGGATGAAGGTTGTGGGGAGAAGGTTTCTGAAGCTTTCTCTTAATCTGCTTGACGATAGCAGTTCTTATTCCTCGATCTGGGAATTCCTATTACATTTTGATTGACTGATGAGCAGGTAATTTTTCCACGAATCAATCAAGAAATGAAGAAGTCATCAGATATCTATGTGCCCTGTGGATTCACCATTAACAAATGCACAGCATGGATGTAGTAGGAACCTTTCCCTAAGAACAAGACCATGAGAACTAACTCTCTGAGTCAACTTTAGGCTTGTGCCTAACAGTCCTCCAAATATTCAGGCCATCTTTTTCCTCCCAGCAGATGGTCACCATTAATAAATGGCCGAGAACTCTTTTGAGCAGTCATAGACCAGTTACTTCCAGGCTTTTATTCTCTAGCACTTAAAGGGCTTTTCCATAACGGACATTTATGGTTATGGTCTAGAAGCTGAGTAATGTATATTGATTTTTCATTGCAATGACTGACTCAGCCCTTTGATCATCAATAGTCTTGATTTGTTTGATTGTGTACATTGAGCAGTACTTTTATTGGCCACCCATTTGTCTCATTCCCAAGAGATGCCATGTTTTACTAGCCATCTCCACAGACATCAAAGATTGTTCTTCCTTTTGGCTGAACTCCAACCTTGTCACTCACTAAAATAATTATATCTAGGCCTGTGATATGCAGTCTCCCCACTTTGAGGACACCTCCACGCATGAACAGCTTTTGATCTCTTGAAATAACTTGCTCCATCATTAAACAACCAACTCTGTGAAAATTCCCAACTCTGTGAAAATTCTTTCTTATGCACCACAAATATGCTTCTTGAAATTTCTATTCATGTGGCATATATATACATATACATATGTATATATATGAAGAAAAAGTAACTACCATGCAACTCTTTCTTATTTTTCTCACAAAAATTACACTCTCTTGCTTTGGGATAATCTCAAAAATAGGCCTTCAAATTCACTAAGGAAGTCAAAATGTTAATTAATCATAGGTTATCTGGAAGGGATAGAGAAAACATGTGCTCCACAGAGATTGGTAGAATAATAAAACAATAAATGACAGCCAGCCACATAGATAACACACATATTTTTACCACGTGATAAATCCCATGCAAAGCACTGGACTCAAATTATCCTCATGACAAGCATTCATTTATGCCAGAAATATTTATTAAGCACCTAAGTCATTCTAGAAACTGGGGATACAGCATTAAAGAATACAAAAACCCTGCCCATATAGAGCTTACATTCTAGAGATGAGAAGGTGGAAACAAGCAATAAATAAGATAGCCAAGTGCTCTGTATATAATGTTAGATATTGAGCATTAAGGAAAATAATAGCATGAGGAAAGAAAATGGCAAATGTGGTTTGTAAGTTCAGAGACTGTGTTCAAAGGAAGCCTAGCTAATGGGTAACTTGAGAAAAACCTGAAGGAGGCATAAGGGTGACCTTGTGGATAAATGGGAAGTGTCCCAAGGAGAAGGAACAATAAGGGCAGAGACCCTGAGGTAGTATTATTATCTCTGTTGTGTACATGACTTGCCCACAGCCCACTGCTGGAGGATGAAGCCAGGATTCGAGCCCAAGTCTGCTCAACTTTAGACCTTGTTATTGTCTAATGACAGAGTGTGATATTCGACAATGTACAAATTCTCTATGTTACCAATAATGACACAAGATCTTAGATAAGGAAAGTAACTTTCTCAGATGGATAAAGGCTGAGCTGAGACTAACACAGAGTCACTCCTACACCATCATCTCTGTTTGCAAAATCTAGACATTTATCTTCTGCATAAAACTAGTTTCCAAACCAGTGGATGGGCTGGGTAAAACCTTATGAGCAGATTTTGCTGGTAGGCATTTTAGAGTTTTGTTTTAGCTTAGCTGTACTAAATGATGTCTTTGAGTTGTGATTTCTCTCAGTGGGAGGTGTGGGTTAGTAACAAAGCATAGACTATAGAGTTAGGTACATCTAAACCTGAAAATAGGCTCTATGCTTTCCTATCTATGTGGCCTTGGGCAAATTACTCAATAACTGTGACTCTCAATGGCATCATCCATTAGAGGATATGAATGCCTCTCAGAGATGTGGTAGGGATTAGAAAAAATAATACATGTGCAACACCTCCCATGGTGACTGGCATGTGGGAGATGCTATATTTGCAACCATGTTCTCTCCCCTATGGAATTAGTTGTCTTATCACATGCATAACTCTTACTTTTTAAATGTATTACATGTTTTTGAGAGTTGAGAGGTTATCTTATATATCTAGCTACTCGCCACATTTTATATTATATGGTGGTATAGAGAAAATGGTTAAGAGTGACGATTTGATTGCTGGATCAGTGGAGAAGAGAAAGAATAGCGATTATTGCTTTGGGACGCTGCCGATGCATCTATCATCTAGGTGCGACACCTGCTTCCTGCTTAGGAGGCTTGTTTCTTCTGATGTGAGTGGCCAGCAGATACACTCTCACTCCTTCAAAAGTCAACATGTGTTATTCTGGAAGATGGGCCACTGTTTAGGTAGAGGAAGACATTTTTTTCTTTTCAGTAAAGAGAAGATGGTCAGCTGTCACCATGAGCATCAGTAGGTTCTTGACATATCCTGGGAAGAAGACAAAACTCCAGTTTAGTTCACAGCTTATCATCATCCACCCAGATCATTCATCAAGGCTGCTATCAAAGAGTCAAATTGGCCAATTTCCATTTTTATTTCTTTTCCCCACCCTCTGGCAAGATCTCAGTGAGCAGCTAACCAGCTGATAATAGGAAGAGAAGAGAAAGGCCTGGACTTGAATGACTCCAGAGATGGCTCATTGGTCGCTAAAAATTGAAGTTAGTTTTTCATTCATATGATGTAGAAAAAAATCTCTGCTGTAAGTATGAGCAAGCAAGAGTTAAATGGAGTAACTTGCTTAGAATGTCATAAAAAACCACATAATTTATTTTTACAGCCTCCTCCTACATTAGCTTGCTTAATCCTCATGACAATTCTATAAAATAAGTATTATTGTCCATCTTAGAGATGAAGTGTGAATGGATCCTAAAGTCATTAACTTGTTCCAGATCACACAGCTGATGGGTCTCAAGCCCAGGACACTATCTACACACTCTTGAGTCCAAATTCATACCCTTGTACCTTGTTTTCTGCTCTCTATCACTTAAAAACAAAACAGGACAACAAACGTTTCCCCCATCCTCTCAGGTTAGTGAAGGTTTGGCAAGAGAGCACACAAATGTCCTCTTTTCTCTTGTGAACCATGCACAGAACATTGTACAAACCTAAAACATCCATGAAAACATACTACCATAAGAGTTAATAATGTATAGAAGAATTAATGTTTGTTTCTACATAAGTGATAAGACTATGAAGCCTCCATCCCTTGACAATATAAAGGAATGAAGGGAAGTCAGTCCTCTTGTTTTTGGCTTAGGATGAAGAAAAAAACAAAGAATGTTCAGCATACCTTGAGATTCATCAACTGTAATTTCTGAAATCAAACACTGGTCAAGTTTAAGATAACAGATTTTCATGTATTTTTTAAAAATAAATCAAACTATTAATTCTGTATACTTGGACAACCATCAGGAAGAATCTATATCCAGTGAGTACCATTGGAATGGTATATTGGGATAGTAGGATTATAGTGACATTTCCCCTCTTTGATGATATGATTATATAGTATTCATATCAGTAAATACAAAGTGGTAATTATGTGACTTTTTTGGAGATTCTTTAAGTATCCATTTTCTCAGAGCTAGGAGATCTCTTTCCATCAAATTTCCAATTGACAATTGATTAAATTGACCTTGGGGAAAGACAGATTTCTTCTGAGATGGAAGCACTAATGATGTTATTTCAATAATACATTGATAGGAGGCATTGTGTCTCATGCAGTTAGCACCCTTGCACTTGAAGATGGATGGCTCAATTTTGCCTAGTACTCATAATTAATGCAGAAGCAGAAACAGAGTTTTGGGTTATATTTTCTTAATGCAGCTTCTCAAGTAACTTTTTTGTTTTATTTTACAGGGGTGGGAGTTATTAAGAATCAAATATCCTAGTTCATTCATTTTTGGAAATTCTTACCTAGCCTACCATGCCATTTTTCCATAGAATTCTAGAGCTTGAGGTATAGACAATTGACTTCTTTTACATGAAAAGACTGAGGCCTGGAGAAGGAGCTTTAAAAGGTAAAGTTCACCACAATGCACACATTATAGATGTCTTAGAATCATACACTACCTGGGTGGGGTTCCGGTTCTGGCACTGGGTGCTGTCTGCAGAGCGTGTCCCCACGCACTCTGTACCAGACAGAGATAAACTCTGACTGCCACGGTCCCCCCAGCTGCTGCTGAGGGAATTTGCAGGGGTACCCACCTCCAACTGAGCAAATGGAGAAGGACTGGGGACCCTGAAGGACAGACTCAGACCCCGCTCAGAGGTGAGGAGGGTTCAGCAGGCCCCAGCACCTGAATCCCTGCCAGGGAGAATTGTGCTCCGGTCGGGTTACTGTTCCGGAACCAGGGGCTGTCTGCAGAGCGTGTCCCCATGTACTCTGTAGCAGACAGAGATAAACTCTGACTGCCACAGTCCCCCCAGCTGCTGCTGAGGGAAATTGCATGGCCACCCCACCTCCAACTGTTCAAACAGAGAAAGATTGAAGACTTGAAATTCAGTCCCCTGCCCAGAGAAGAGGTAGAGATGGAGCAGACCTTTTCCTCAGAGGTGACAGAAGCCACACAAGCCTGAGTGCCACAACTGACCAGGAGCCACCTAATCGTGAACCACTGAAGCCATGGGCAGATGCCAGTGCAAAAGTTTACATAATAATATAAAGAAAAAGAGGGTAGCTCCAGAAGAAAGTGGCGGTACTACAACTACAAGATCTGAACTGACCAATGCAACACCAAAAATTCCTTTATGATGATCATCGAAGCTCTCAAAGATGATATGAAAAATTGCCTTGAAGAAATAGAAGAAAATACAAACAAAAAATTAGAAGAGATGAACAAATCTATGAAAAAAAATCAAGAAAAAGTAAACCAAAAAATTAAATAAACATGCCAGGAACTAAAAGCTGAAATAGAAGCAATAAAAAAGGCACAAAATGAGGCAAAGATGGAAATAGAAAACCTGAAGAAAAAATCTGGAACCACAGATACAAGCATAACGAACAGAGTTCAAGAGATGGAAGATAGAATCTCTGAAATGGAAGACTCAGTAGCTGAAATAGATATATCAGTCAAAGAAAATACTAAAACCAAAAAAGCCATAACTCAAAATGTTCAGAAAATCTGGGACACCATGAAAAGACCTAATTTGAGAATAATAGGAATAGAAGAAGGAGAAGAATACCAGCTCAAAGGCTTAGATAATGTTTTCAATAAAATCATAGAAGAAAACTTCCCTAACCTGAAGAAGGAAATGTCTATAAAGATACAAGAAGCTTACAGAACACCAAATAGATATGACCCCCCAAAAAAGTCAGCACACCACATTATAATCAGCCACAAAACATACAGAACAAAGAAAAAATTTTAAGAGCTGCAAAAGAAAAGGGCCAACTTACATATAAAGGCAGACCCATCAGAATAACACCTGACTATTCAATGGAAACGATGAAAGCTAGAAGGGCTTGGTTAGAATTTATACAGATGCTAAAAGAGCATGGCTGCCAAACTAGAATACTATACTCTGCAAAATTATCAATTACCATAGATGGAGTAAAAAAGATATTTCATGACAAAGTTAGACTGAAACAATATCTACCTACCAATCCAGTGCTACAGAGAGTATTAGAGGGAAAACCCCAACCTAAGGACCCCAGATACACCCATGAAACCACAATCAATAAATCCACAGAAGAATGCTCCAGAGAAAGGAAATACAAACAAGTTACCACCAAAAAATGGCAAGAAATATCAATCAATGGTCACTAATTTCCCTTAATATCAATGGACTCAGCTCTCCTATAAAACATCACACACTAACAAGATGGATACAACAACAGAAGCCATCCTTCTGTTGCCTACAAGAAACACACCTCAACCACAAGGACAGACACAGGCTTAGAATAAAGGGTTGAGAAAGATTTTCCAGTCAAATGGTCCTAAGAAACAAGCGGGGGGTGTAATCCTAATATCTAACAAAGTAGACTTTAAGCTAAAAGCAATTAAAAGGGACCAAGTTGGTCATTACTTATTCATCACAGGAAAAATTGGTCAAGAGGAGATTTCAATCCTGAATACTTATGCCCTTAATATAAGGGCACCTACTTATGTAAAAGAAACACTGCTAAAGCTCTAATCCCACATCAATTCTTACACCCTAATAGTGGGAGACTTTAATACTCCACTTTCAACCCTGGATAGGTCAACCAGACAGAGACTCAACAGAGAAATAAGGAGTCTAAAAGAGGTTATGATGCAAATGGATTTAATTGATATCTACAGAAGCTTCCACCCAAATGCAAAGGGATATACATATTCCTTAGCTCCTCATGAAACTTTCTCCAAAATTGACCAAATAATTGGACATAAAGCAAATATCAACAGATACAAAAAAATGGAAATAATCCCTTGTAACATATCGGACCACCAGCGCCTAAAGTTAGACTTCAACAACATTAAAAATCAAAGAAAGCCTACCAACTCATGGAAACTAAACATCACTCAGATAACCCATCTCTGGGTCAAGGAAGAAATTAAGAAAGAAATCAAAGTCTTCCTAGAATTTAATGAAAATGAATCCACAATGCACCCAAACTTGTGGGACACAATGAAAGCAGTCTTAAGAGGAAAATCCATAGCGCTAGATGCCTACATGAAAAAGGTAGAGAAATCCCACACTAGAGACCTAACAGTGCAGCTGAAAGCCTTAGAACAATTAGAAGCAAACTCACCTAGAAGAAGTAGATGTCAGGAAATAATCAAACTTAGAGCTGAAATCAATACAATTGAAACAAAAAGAACAATACAAAGAATCAACGAATCTAAGAGTTGGTTCTTTGAGAAAGTTAACAAGATAGATAAGCCCTTAGCCAAACTAATCAAAAAACAGAGAGAGAGTGTCCAAATCAACAAAATCAGAAATGAAAAGGGGGACATAACAACAGA
>PVIH01030777.1:0-11720 GCA_004025045.1 Sigmodon hispidus | reverse complement strand
GGGAGGGTGGATCTGACACACTTACACAGTTATACATGCTTGGAGGGTGATTCTGACACGCTCACACACTTATACATGCAGTGAATGAGGATCTGACACACACAGTTATAGATGTAGGGAGGTTGAATCTGACACACTTATAATTATACATGTGGGGGGGTAGATGTGACACACTTACACAATTATACATGCAGGGAGGATGTATCTGACACACTTACACAGTTATACATGCAGGGAGGGAGTATCTGACACACTTACACAGTTATACATGCAGGGAGGGTGGATCTGACACACTTACATAGATAAACATGCAGAGAAGGTGGATCTGAGACACTTAAAAAGCTATACATTCAGGGAGAGTGGATATGACAAGCTTACAGTTATACATGCATGGATGGTGAATCTGACACCCTCACACACTTATACATGCACGGAGGGTGAATCTGACACACTCACACTCTTATACATGCAGGGAGGGTGAATCTGACACACTCACACTCTTATACATGCAGGGAGGGAGGATCTAACATGCACTGTTATAGATTCATGGAGGGAGGATCTGACACCCTTACACAGTTATTCATGCAGGGAGTGTGGATCTGACACACTTATTCTGTTACACATACAGGGAGGTTGGATCTGACACACTTACACAATTATACAGGCAGGGAAGGTGGATCTGACAGAGTTACACAGTTATACATGCAGGGTGGGTGAATCTGACACCCACAGTTATACATACAGGGATGGTGGATCTGACACACTTATTCAGTTATATGTGCAGGGATGGTGGATCTCACACACTTACCCAGTTATACATGCAGGGAGGTTGGATCTGACACACTTACATTTATACATACAGGGAGGGTGGAACTGACAGACACAGTTATAGATGCAGGAGGGAGGATCTGACACCCTTACACAGTTATACATGCAGGGAGGGTGGATCTGTCACACAGTTATACATGCAAGGATGGTGATTCTGACATATGCATACTCTTATACATGCAGGGAGGGAGGATCTGACAGGCACAGTTATAGATGCAGGGAGGGAGGATCTAACACCCTTACACAATTTTACATGCAGGGAGAGCGGATCTGTCACACTTACATAGTTATACATGCAGGGAGGGGGGACCTGACACTCTTACACAGTTATACATGCAGGGAGGGAGGAATTGTCACACACAGATATACATGCAGGGAGGGTGGATCTTACACACTTACACATTTATACATGCAGGGAGGTTGGATCTGACACACTTACAGTTATATATGCATGGTGGGTGAATCTGACACACTCACACATTTATTCATGCAGGGAGCATAGATCTGACACACACAGTTATCCATGCTGGGAGTGTGGATCTGACACACATACACAGTTATACATGCAGGCAGGGTGGATCTGACACACTTACACAGTTATACATGCAGGGTTGGAGGATGTGACACACTCACAGTTATACATGCATGGTGTTTGATTCTGACTCATGTACACAGTTATACATGCTGGGAGGGTGGATCTGACACACCTACACAGTTATACATACAGGGAGGGTGGATCTGAAACACTTATACTGTTACACATGCATGGAGGGTGATTCTGACACATTCATACAGTTACACATGCAGCGAGGGAAGTACTGACACACACAGTTATAGATGCAAGGAGGGAGGATCTGACACCTTTACACAGTTATACAAACAGGGAGGGTGGATCTGACACACTTTCAAAGTTATACCTGCAGGAAAGGAGGATCTGACACACAGTTATACATGCAGGGAGGGTTGATCTGACACACTTACACAGTTATACATGCAGGGAGGTCAGATTTGACACACTTACACACTTATACATGCAGGGAGGGTTGGAAATGACACAGTTATACAGTTATACATGCAGGGAGGGTGGATCTGACACAGACAGTTATACATGCAGGGAGTGTGGATCTGACACCCATACACAGTTATACATGCAGGCAGGGTGGATCAGACACACTCACACTCTTATACATGCAGGGAGGGTGAATCTGACACCCTCATACACTTATACATGCAGGGAGGGTGGATCTGACACGCACAGTTATAGATGCTGGGAGGGAGGATCTGACACACTTACACAGTTATTCATGAAGTGAGGGTGGATCTGACACACTTATTTTGTTACATATGCAGGGAGGGTGGATCTGACACACACAGTTATACATGCTTGGAGGGTGATTCAGACATACGCATACTCTTATACATGCAGTGAATGAGGATCTGACTCACAAAGTTATAGATGTAGGGAGTGTGGATCTGACACACTTACAGTTATACATGTAGGGAGGGTAGATCTGACACACACAATTATACATGCAGGGAGTGTGTATCTGACACAATACTCAGTTATACATGCAGGGAGGGAGTATCTGACACTCTTACATAGATATACATGCACTGAAAGTGGATCTGAAACTCTTAAACAGTTATACATGCTTTGAGGGTGATTCTTGCATACGCATACACTTATACATGCAGTGAGTGAGGATCTGACACACACACAGTTATAGATGCAGGGAGGGTGGATCTGACACCCTTACATAGGTATACATGCAGGGAAGGTGGATCTGACACACTTAAACATTTATACATGCAGGGAGAGTGGATCTGACACTTACAGTTATACATGCATGGAGGGTGAATCTGACACACTCACACACTTATACATGCAGGGAGGGTAAATCTGACACACACAGTTATAGATGCAGGGAGGGTGGATCTGACACACTTACAATTATACATGTAGGGAGGGTAGATCTGACACACTTACGCAATTATACATGCCGGGAGTGTGGTTCTGACACGCTTACACAGTTATACTTGCAGCTAAGGATGATCTGACACACACAGTTATACATACAGGGAGGGTTAATCTGAAACATTTATACTGTTATACATGCACGGAGAGTGGATCTGACATACTTACAGCGTTATGCATGCAGGATGGGTGGATCTGACACCCTTAAATAAATATACATGCAAGGAAGGTGGATCTGCAACACTTACACAATTATACATGCATGTAAGTTGGATCATGCAGGGAGGGTGAATCTGACACACTCATACACTTATACATGCTGGGAGGGAGGATCTGACACACAGTTATAGATGCAGGGAGGGTGGATCTCACACACTTATTCTGTTACACATGCTGGGAGGGTGGATCTGACACACTTACACTGTTATACATGCAGGGAGGGTGGATCTGACACACTTATTCAGTTATAAGTGCAGGGACGGAGGATCTGACACACAGTTATACATGCATGGTGTTTGACTCTGACACACGTACACAGTTATACATACAGGGAGGATGGATCTGAAACACTTACACAGTTATACATGCAGGGAGTGTGGAAAAGACACAGTTTTACATGCATGGAGGGTGAATCTGACACACTCACACTTGTACATGCAGGAAAGTTGAATCTGACACACTCATACACTTTTACATACAGGGAGAGAGGATCTGACACACAGTTATAGATGCAGGGATGGTGGGTCTGACAAAATTACAGTTATACATGCAGGGATGGTAGATCTGACACACTTACACAATTGTACATGCCGGGAGGGTGGATCTGACACACTTACAAAGTTATACTTGCAGGGAATGATGATCTGACACACACAGTTATACATGCAGGGAGGGTTATTCTGACACACTTACACTGTTATACATGCAGGGAGGGTGGATCTGACATACTTACAGAGTTATGCATGCAGGAAGGGTGGATCTGACACCCTTACACAGTTATACATGCAGGGAAGTTGGATCTGACACACTTACACATTATACATGCAGGGAGGGTGGATCTGACACCCATACATAGATATACATGCAAAGAAGTTAGATCTGCAACACTTACACAATTATACATGCAGGTAAGTTGGATCTGACATACTTACAATTATACATGCATGGAGGGTAAATATGACACACTCACACACTTATACATGTAGGGAGGGTGAATCTATCACACTCAAACACTTATACATGCAGGGAAGGTGAATCTAACACATTCACACTCTTATACATGCAGGGAGGGTGAATCTGACACACTCATACACTTATACATGCAGGGAGGGAGAATCTGACACACACAGTTATAGATGCAGGGAGGGAGGATCTGACATCCTTACACAGTTATACATGCAGGGAGGAAGGGTATGACACTGTTACTCAGTTATACATGCAGGGAGTGAGGATCTGACACCCTTACACAGTTATACATGCAGGGAGTGTGGATCTAATACACTTACACAGTTATACATGCAGGGAGGGAGTATCTGACACTCTTACGTAGATATACATGCACTGAAGGTGGATCTGAAAGACTTAAACAGTTATACATGCTTTGAGGGTGATTCTCACATACGCATACACTTATACATGCAGTGAGTGAGGATCTGACACACACACAGTTATAGATGCAGGGAGGGTGGAACTGACACACTTACAGTTATACATGCAGTGGGGAGGATCTGTCACACAAAGGTATACATGAAGAGAGGGTGGATATGACACACTTACACAGTTATACATGCAGGGAGGGTGGATCTGACACCCTTACATAGATATACATGCAGGGAAGGTGGATCTGACACACTTAAACATTTATACATGCAGGGAGAGTGGATCTGACACACTTACAGTTATACATGCATGGAGGGTGAATCTGACACACTCACACACTTATACTTGCAGGGAGGGTGAATCTGACACACTTACACAGTTATACATTTAGGGAAAGGGCATCTTACACACAGTTATACATGCAGGGATGGTAGATCTGACAAACTTACACAATTATACGTGCCGGGAGGGTGGTTCTGACACAGATACACAGTTATACTTGCAGGGAAGGATGATCTGACACACACAGTTATACATGCAGGGAGGGTCAATCTGACACACTAATACTATTATACATGCATGGAGAGTGGATCTGACACACTTACAGAGTTATGCATGCGGGATGGGTGGATCTGACACCCTTACATAAATATACATGCAAGGAAGGTGGATCAGCAACACTTACACAATTATACATGCAGGTAAGTTGGATCAGACATACTTACAGTTTTACATGCATGGAGGGTGAATATGACATACTCACACACTTATACATGCAGGGAGGGTGATTCTGACACACTCATACACTTATACATGCTGGGAGGGAGGATCTGACACACACAGTTATAGATTCAGGAAGGGTGGATCTGACACACTTACAGTTATGTAAGCATGGAGGGTGAATCTGACACAATTACAGAATTATACATGCAGGGAGGGTAGATCTGAAACACACAGTTATACATGCAGGGAGAGTGGATATGACACACTTACACAGTTATACATGCAGAGAGGGTGGATCTGACACTCATGCACAGTTATACATGCAGGAAGTGTGGATCTGACACAATTACAGTTATACATGCAAAGAGGGTGAATCTGACACACTCACACACTTATACATGCATGGAGGGTGAATCTGACACACTTACA
Organism: Sigmodon hispidus; assembly: GCA_004025045.1. Lineage (NCBI taxonomy): Eukaryota > Metazoa > Chordata > Mammalia > Rodentia > Cricetidae > Sigmodon > Sigmodon hispidus. The sequence continues at coordinate 6,166 of PVIH01030777.1, read as the reverse complement.
CAGTTATACATGCAGGGAGGGTGGATCTGACACACTTATTCAGTTATACGTGCAGGGAGGGTGGATCTGACACAATTACACAGTTATACATGCAGGGAGGTTGGATCTGACACATTACAGTTATACATGCAGGGAGGGTGGATCTGACAAACACAATTATACATGCTAGGAGGGTGATTCTGACATACACATACACTTATATATTCAGGGAGGGATGATATGACAGGCACAGTTATAGTTGCAGGGAGGTAGGATCTGACACCCTTACACAATTTTAAATGCAGGGTGGGTGGATCTGAAACACACAGTTATACATGCAGGGAGGGTGTATCTGACACATTTATTCAGTTATACGTGCAGGGAGGGTGGATCTGACACACTTACACAGTTATACATGCAGGGAGGTTGGATCTGACACACTTACAGTTATACACACAGGGAGTGTGGATCTGACACACTTACACAGTTATACATGCAAGGAGGGTCATTCTGACATACGCATACACTTATACATGCAGGGATGGAGGATCTGACATGCACAGTTATAGATTCATTGAGGGAGGATCTGACACCCTTACACAGTTATACATGCAGGGAGAGTGGATCTGTCGCACTTACACAGTTATACATGCAGGGAGGGGGGTCTGACACTCTTACACAGTTATAAATGCAGGGATGGAGGAACTGTCACACACGTTATACATGCAGTTAGGGTGGATCTTACAAACTTACACAGTTATACATTCAGGGAGGTTGGATTTGACACACTTAAACAGTTAATAATGCAGGGAGGGAGGGTCTGACACACAGTTATACATGCATGGTGTTTGATTCTTACACACGAACACTGTTATACATGCAGGGAGGATGGATCTGACACATTTACACAGTTATACATGCAGGAAGTGTGGATCTGAATCACTTACACAGTTACACATGCATGGAGGGTTATTCTGACACATTCATACACTTACACATGCAGGGAGGGAAGATCTGACACACACAGTTATAGATGCGGGGAGGGTGGATCTTACACATTACACTGTTATACATGCTGGGAGGGTGGATCTGACACCCATACATAGATATACATGCAAGGAAGGTGGATCTGCAACACTTACACAATTATACATGCAGGTAAGTAGGATCTGACATACATACAGTTATACATGCATGGAGGGTGAATATGACACACTTACACACTTATACATGCAGGGAGGGTGAATATGACACACTCATACACTTATACATGCAGGGCGGGAGAATATGACACACAAAGTTATAGATGCAGGGAGGTTGAATTTGACACACTTACAGTTATGTCAGCATGGAGGCTGAATATGACACACTTACAGAATTATACATGCAGGGAGGGTAGATCTGACACACACAGTTATACATGCAGGGATAGTGGATCTGACACACTTACAGTTATACATGCATAGAGGGTGAATCTGACACACACTTATACAAGAAGGAAGGGTGGTTCTGACACACTCACACTCTTATACATGCAGGGAGGGTGAATCTGACACACTCATGCACTTTTACATGTAGGGAGGATGGATCTGACACACACAGTTATAGATGCAGGGAGGGAGGATCTGACATCCTTACACAGTTATACATGCAGGAAGAGTGGATCTGATACACTTAGACAGTTATACATGCCGGGAGGAAGGATATGACACTCTTACTCAGTTATACATGCGGGAGGGAGGATCTGACACACACAGTTATACATGCAGGGAGGGAGATTCTGACACCCTTACACAGTTATATATGCAGGGAGGTTGGATCTAATACACTCATACAGTTATACATGCAGGGAGGTAGGATCTGACACACAAAGTTATAGATCAAGGAGTGTGGATTTGACACTCTTATGCAGTTATACATGTAGGGATGGTGTATCTGACACAGTTATTCTGTTTCACATGCAGGGAGAGTGGATCTGACACACTTAAAGAATTATAAATGCAGGGAGGGTAGATCTGACACACACAGTTATTCTTGCAGCTATGGTGGATCTGACACACTTACACAGTTATACATGCAGGGAGTGTGGATCTGACACATTCATATACTTATACATGCAGGGAGGGAAGATTTGACACACAGAGTTATAGATGCAGGGAGGGTGGATCTGACACACTTACAGTTATACATGCATGGAGGTTGAATCTGACACACTACCACTGTTATACATGCAGGAAGGGTGGAAATGACACACTGACACAGTTATACATGCATGGAGGGTGAATCTGACACACTCAAACACTTATACATGCAGGAAGGGAGAATCTGACACACTCATACACTTATACAAATAGGGAGGGAGGATCTGACACACACAGTTATAGAAGCAGGGAGGGTTGATCTGACACACTTACACAATTATACATGCAGGGAGGGTGGATCTGACACACTTACAGGTATACATGGAGGGAGGGAGATCTGACACACTTACACAATTTTACATGCATGGATGGTTAATCTGACACTCACACATTTATACATGCAGGGAGGTAGGATCTGACACACACTGTTATAGATGCAGGGAGGGTGGATCTGACACACTTACAGAATTATAAATGCAGGGAGGGTAGATCTGACACACTTACACAGTTATACATGGAGGGAGAGAGTATCTGACACTCTTACATTGATATACATGCAGGGAAGGTGGATCTGAATCACTTAAACTGTTATACATGCTTGGAGGGTGATTCTGACATACGCATACACTTATACATGCAGTGAGTGAGGATCTGACACACACAAAGTTATAGATGCAGGGAGGGTGGATCTGACACACACACAGTTATAGATGCAGGGAGGGTGGATCTCACACACTTACAGTTATATATGCAGGGAGGGAGGATCTGTAACACACAGGTAACATGCAGACTGGGTGGATCTGACACACTTACATAGATATACATGGAGCGAAGGTAGATCTGACACACTTAAACAGTTATACATGCAGGGAGAGTGGATCTGACACACAGTTATACATGCATGGAGGGTGAATCTGACTCACTCACACACTTATACATGCAGGGAGAGTGAATCTGACATGCTCACACTCTTATACATGCAGGGTGTGTGAATCTGACACACTCATTCACTAGTACATGCAGGGAGGGAGGATCTGACACACAAAGTTATAGATGCAGTGATGGAGGATCTGACACCCTGACACAGTTATACATGGAGGGAGGGTGGATCTGACACACTTACATAGATATACATGCAGGGAAGGTGGATTTGACACACTTAAACATTTATACATGCAGGAAGGTTGAATCTGACACCATTACACAGTTATATATGCGTGGTGGGTGGATCAGACACACACAGTTATACATACAGGGAGGGTGGAACTGACACACTTACACAGTTATACATGCAGGGAGGTTGGATCTGACACACTTACACAGTTATACAGGCAGGGAGGTTGGATCTGAGACTTAGAGTTAAACATGCAGCGAGGGTGGATCTAATACACTTTCACATTTTTACATGCAGAGAGGGTGATTCTGACATACGCATACACTTATACATGCAGGGAGGGATGATCTGAAACACACAGTTATAGATGCAGTGAGGGAGGATCTGACACCCTTACACAGTTGTACATGCAGGGAGTGTGGATCTGTCACACTTACACAGTTATACATGCAGGGAGGTTGAATCTGACACACTTACACAATTATACATGCATGGATGGTGAATATCACACACTCAAATACTTATACATGCAGGGAGTGAGGATCTGACACTCTTACACAGTTATACATGCAGGGAGGGAGGAACTGTCACACAGGTATACATGCAGAGAGGGTGGATCTGTCACACTTACACACTGATACATGCAGGTAGGGTGGAACTGACACACTTACACAGTTATACGTGCAGGGAGGGTGGATCTGACACACTTACACAGTTACTCATGCAGGGAGGGAGAATCTGAAACTCTTACACAGTAATACATGCAGGGAGGGAGGATCTGTCACACAGGTATACATGCAGAGATGGTGAATCTGACACACACAGACAGTTATACATGCAGGGAGGGTGGATCTGACACCCTTACATATATATACATGCATGGAAGGTGGATCTGATACACTTAAACAGTTATACATGCAGGGAGAGTGGATCTGACACACTTAGAGTTATACATGCATGGAGGGTGAATCTGTTACACTCACACACTTATACATGCTGGGAGGATGAATCTGACACACTCACACTCTTATACATGCAAGGAGTGTGAATCGGACACACTCATACACATATACATGCAGGAGGGAAGATTTGACACACAAAGTTATAGATGCAGGGAGGGAGGATCTGACACCCTTGCACAGTTATATATGCAGGGAGGGTGGTTCATACACACTTAAAGTTATACATGCATGGTGGGTGAATCTGACACACTCACACATTTATACATGCAGGGAGGGTAGATCTGACACCCTTATACAGTTATACATATAGGGAGGGTGTATCTGACACACTTATTCTGTTTCACAAGCAGGGAGGTTGGATCTGACACACTTACACAGTTATACATGCAGGGAAGGTGGATCTGACACACTAACAGAATTATAAATGCAGGGAGGGTAGACGGACACACTTACACAGTTATACATGCAGGGATGGTGGATCTGACACACTTACACAGTTATAAATGCTGGGAGTGTGGGTCTTACACCCTTAGAGTTATACATGCATGGAGGGTGAATCTGACACAGTCACACACTTATACCTGCAGGGAGTGTGAATCTGACACACTCATACACTTATACATGCAAGGAGAGAGGATCTGACACACTCAGTTATAGATGCTTGGAGGGTGGATCTGACACACTTACAGTTATACATGCAGGGAGGGTGGATCTGACACACTTACACAGTTATATATGCAGGGAGGGTAGATTTGACACACTTACACAGTTATCCATGAAGGGAGGGTGGAAATGACACACACATTTATAGATGAAGGGAGTGAGGATATGACACCCTTATACAGTTATACATGTGGGGAGGGTGTATCTGACACACTTACACAGTTATACATGCATGCAGGGTGTATCTGACACTCTTACATAGATATACATGCAGGGACGCTGGATCTGAAACACTTAAACAGTTATACATGCTTGGATGGTGATTCTGACATACGCATACACTTATACATGCAGTGAGTGAGGATCTGACACACAGTTATAGATGCAAGGAGGGTGGATCTGACACACTTACAGTTATATATGCAGGGAGGGAAGATCTGTTACACACAGGTATATATGCAGAGAGGGTGGATCTGACACACTTACACAGTGATAGATGCAGGGATGGTGGATCTGACACCCTTATATACATATACATGCAGGGAAGGTTGATCTGACACACTTAAAAAGTTATACATGCAGGGAGAGTGGATCTTACACACTTCCAGTTATACAAGCAGGGAGGGTGAATCTCACTCACTCATACACTTATACATTCAGGGAGGGATGATCTGACACACAAAGTTATAGATGCAGGGAGGGAGGATCTGACACCCTTACACAGTTATACATGCAAGGAGGGTGGATCTAATACACTTACACAGTTATACATGCAGGGAGGGAGGATCTGACACACACAGATCTAGATGCAGTGAGTGAGGATCTGACACCCTTATACAGTTATACATGTTGGGAGGGTGTATCTGACACTGTTATTCAGTTTCACATTCAGGGAGGGTGGATCTGACACACTTACAGTTATACATACATGGTGTTTGTTTCTGACACATGTACACAGTTATACATGCAGGGAGGGAGGATCTGACACACTTACAGTTATAAATGCATGGTGTTTGATTCTGGCATGGTACACAGTTATACATGCAGGGTGGGAGGATCTGGCACACTTACACAGTTTTTTTTCTCTCTTCTTTATTTTGTATTTATCAAAAAAAAAACACAGTAAAAAGAATTTAAAATGTGGAAGAGTTAACAATAACTATACAGAGGATAAGAATGATAGGCATGGCTTATCAAGGGAAGAAATACAAATAAGATTGCTATACCTATATTTTCTTTGTGTTCATCTTTCCCTCTGAATTTTTTTTTTCATCCCTGTATATCCTTATTCAAGGTCTCTTCCCCCT
>PVIH01030776.1:0-11721 GCA_004025045.1 Sigmodon hispidus | reverse complement strand
AGAGAGACTGGGTTTAGCATGGGGTTTTGAAATCTCAAAGCCTACTTACAATGATACACTTCCTCCAACAAAGCCACACATACTCCAGCAAGGCTACCCCTCCAATCTTTCTAATCCTTCTCAAACAGTGCCACTCCCTGATGACTGAGGATTCCAATATAGGAGCCTAAGGATGCCATTCTCATTCAGACCACTGAGCCTGAGAGACATAAAGCTAAACATGGAGTGGAAGTGCTTTTGAAACCTCAAAGCCCACCCCCAGTGACACACCTTCAAAAAAGCCATGAGTCCTAACCCTTCCCAAATTGTTCTATCAACTGTAAAACATTTATATGCATAAATACATTTACATGAATATACAAATGTATATATCTGTATATATATACAGACACATAAATTATGTGGTTCATATGGTGACTCTTTGGGAACTAGCTTTTAAGAAAAGGAGTAAATTGGAAGAAAGGAGAATAGGAGAACGAATGAAACTCGGAAAAGAACATTTCTAAGAACATGCTGTTAACTGCTTAAGACCAAGTGAAATAGCTTGTACTCACTTGAAACCTTACCTTTACCCCAAGGGGTCTCTCCTTTCACAATGAAGAAATGTGTAAAAACTGTATCTGCTATAATTAGATCCATTGTATGATAGAATTTGTCTTTTGGGGAAATTGACACTTCTGCTAAATGCTTGTGTAAATGTAAAAAGTACAGAAACCTTGCCCACACAGGTGAAGGTAGTCTGTCACCTTTCCTAGGGTACTGAGTAGATTCTGGGTGCTCTTAGCAGCACACAGGGACTCCAGATCTAGAAGCTGGAAGAAATAGGGTCTGGCACTATACAAAATGTATAACTATCAATTTAAATAATATAGTCAGCCACCATGATTTATGTTGTAAGCTCAACATTCAGAAGAATATGGCAGGAGGACCATGAATTTGCAGTTAGAGTGGGCTACATAGCATGTTCAAGCACATCCTAAGCTAAATTGCATGATCCTGTCTCAAAAACAAAAATAAATTCAAAAACTGTATTGAGAAATATTTTAATGAAGTATTATGAAATATGAGGTTCATTCACTTATGTTTACAATTTGATGAATTTTAGTAAATTTACTGATCAGTATAGTCATAACTATAATTCAATTTAAAAATGTTTTAGAAACCCTGTAAAAATATGTTGTGTCCACTGTAGTGAACCCCTCTTCCCCACTCCAGACCTAGGCAACCATGAATCTACATTCTTTCTCCATTAATTTACTTATTCTAAAAATTTAATATTCGCTGAATCATTACTATGTGGTCTTTTACATTCATTTGCTTAGCATGATGTTCCCTCCTATTCTAGCGTGAGCAATTTTGCTGTTGCTCATTACTGAATAGTATTCTGTTATTACAGTGGCACCATCTTTTGTCTAACTACTTTTTTGGGTTGTTTCTACGTTTGGGCTGTCGAAATAATGTTTTTATGGACATGCAAATCTGTGTTTTCATATGTTTTTATTTCTCTTTGGTAGATCCCTAGAAGTGGAATTGCAAGCTATATGCTGGACCGAATGCCATTGTACATCTTTACCACTGAGGTAATGATGATACTAGTCTCTCTACACACTAATGTTCCATATTATTTGCTTTTGCATGACATCCATTTAATGTGTATAAAATGCTATGTAATTGTGATATTCATTATAGTATGCATCTCTGATGACAAATGATATTGAGAATCATTTCATGTGCTGTAGCATTTAAAGTAAAGATGAAATGGCTCATATATCACTTTGTCCTGGAGCACTAAAGTAAGAGGATTATTCCCAAGATAATTCCAAGTCTCTCAGACTGGAAGTTGATGAGTTTCTCACTATTGCACCACTTACTTTAAACACTTTCACTTGAGAAAGTAAAGAACAAGTCTATAAAATGTTGACCTACAGCAAAATGTATTGGTTGAATAAATGCTTGATATGTTTTACATGAATGACATTTTTCCTTCTCTTCAGATTTCTTTTTCCTCTTATTTTTTTAATGTAAGCTAACCTGTGGAAAAAGAAGTCACCAAGTTAAGGTTGAACTTATTAAGCTCAACAATATTATTCAGATATTGTGTTTATATTAGAAGATTAAAATTTATTATTTTATATTTGTTGTTTTCCTTTGTTCTGAATACCATCATTGTCCAGGGGATTTGACAAATTTCAAGAAATTATTTGTATGAAGATGATTTTAAAAAGATAGCACTACTAAGGGCCCTATTACTTTCTTTGATGAGAAATATAGATGGTATATTGTGAATAACAATAAACTTGACTACAAGGAAGCAGTGGATCACTAGTGAGATAGTACACTGAGCTAATAGAATTAGGGATAAATAGAAAAAGGGCTGGTGAATGGGAGGCAACATGTTTCCTAGAATTTTAAGGTATGGCTCTTATCAACTTAGCAGGACAGGCCATATTACCCACAAACCCAAATATCCCCAAGCACTTAGAAATCACCAGAGACTGTATCTAAGTTCAGAGTTCATGTCTAAAGGCCACTCCTTCCAAAATGGCCTATATCATATTCTAACAATATTCCATGCCAGTATGGTCAAGTAAGTGCTCAATATGTGGTGGTAGTAGTGAGTGACCATAACTCTAAGAACAACTGATACTGTAAAGATGCATAGAATCATTGTTATTTGTGTGAAAAGCTACCTTTAGTAGCTTATAATGACCTTTAGTAGCCTACAGTGACCACTGTTAAGTAGTATGATGCCAGAATGGGCTGATAAAGCTTCAAGGTTAAACTTCCTCTTATTCCCTCCATGTTTCTCCACATAGTATTATGGTATTGAAGTGGTCTTTAACTGGATTCTCAGCAAAAGGATAAAATGCATAAGAGATTTAATTTTATGTAGCTTAGTTTAGCTGTGTGTGTGTGTGTGTGTGTGTGTGTGTGTGTGCACGTGCGCACATGTGCGCGCGCCTGCGTGCATATGCACACTCATTCCAGAGGTGGATATTTCCTCTATTACTTTCCACCTTGTTCCTTTGAAACTAAACATGGCTCTCTGTTTATTTTCAGATAGACTGCTAGTCAGCAATCCCTGTGTTCCTTCTACCACTGGAACACCTTCCCCTAAATGCTGAAGTTATAGGCTTTTTAAAAAGCATGAGTGCTGTGGTGTACAAATTTACGTCTTAAGTTTATGTAGAAAGCAGTATTTCTTCCTGAACCATCTCTCCAATCTGCTTTACTCATTTTTAAAGTGAACATAAGAATATTTATGAAGCAGCTTTAATGTGAGATAAGATGTGCTTGGAGGGGGAAAGAAAATGGCCCCTAAAGGGAGTGGCACTGTTTGAAGGTGTGGCCTTGTTGGAGGAACTGTGTCACTGTCAGGGCAAGCTTTGAGGTCTCTTTAGCTCAAGCTTCTCTCTTTGTGACTGTCAGTCATTGTTGCCAGCAGGATGTAGGACTCTCAGCTACATCAGCACCACCATGTCTGCCTGCATCCCAATTAAATGAGCCATCCAAATTAAAGATTTTCCTTTGTAAGAGTTGCTTGGTCATGGTGTCTCTTCCCAGCAATAGAAACCTAACTAAGACAATGGGTTACATAATCAGAAAGCAGATACTGAGTGAATAAGGGTATTATTATACAGTGCTAACTTGTAGGCCATACAAGTGTTCAACTTGTAGGCCATGAAGACAGCATGGTTACAAGCTTTCTATTCACTGATTGAAGCATTCTTCTCACATGCATTTTGACTATATGTTATGTAGTACCAATTGCTGTTGATGTTGATAATGCAATGATGTATAAAACATGATTTTCATCCCCAAGTTGTTAAAAACAACAACAACAAAACTGAGACTAGATAGGTAATGGGCCCTAGTTGAAAACCTACTATAATTATTTTCCTAAATGAGCATAACAGTTAAATGACTTCTAAAGACATATTGCTGAACCAATCATTTAGTGTATCACTCCATCCTCATCAGAGAAGCTTCTTCTAAAAGATGATAATTAACATAGAGATTCTTAGAACAATGTGTCAATAGTCAGAGATTTTGACACACTTCGATATAAATAAGACATTTTCATCAATCCCTCCATTCTCTCCAGGCTCAGAAATTTACACAGAAGAGGAGGCAGAAAAATTGTAAGAGCCAGAGGTGGTGAATGACTCCAAGGAAACAATGCCTTCTAGCTGCAACAGGGAAGGTGCACATAAGAACTCATAGATAATGTGACAGTATGCACAAGACCTGTATAAATTCTGAACAAAAATTTCAGCACTGAGGAAAGGAAGTGGACACAAATGCCACCTAGCCAAGAAACTATTTGTAATTGGTAGCTGCTTGGAGAGGGGAAATCAATTTTCTTCAATGGAGAGGCACTAGGTATGTCAACCATACTCCAGGACAAACCTCTGCTCAAGAGTAGTTTGCCAACATGAGTCAGACTCTACATTGTTGTTGCTTTAAGAGAGAAAGATAACATCAATTTGGTAGGAAGATGGAGGAGGATGTGGGGGAGGGGCAAGATTATGATCAGAATATATACAATTCTTAGAGGATAAAAGATAAAACACAAAAGTTTAGTTAGGAAACTGATTCCCGAAGCCTGACTGAGTGACTGCAACAGAGGGTTGTCCATAAATACTGTGAAAGATAGCAAAGAAAGTAGAACAAAGAAAGAGCAAGAATCATAGGTGACACCACAAAGAAAATTTTATTGGTGCTTGTTTTTGAAGGATGAATAAAGTTTCCTATGTATAAATGACATAGAAATAATTTCTAAGAGACAAAATAGGAAATAGCAAGAACCTAGTCACAGAGTCCAGTGTGTTTGGAGAAATTGGAGTGTCCTTGACTCCAGTGTGAACATGAGTTTGGGTGATCGAAGGCTTGGTAGGGCATAACCAGGAAATGTAATCTCGAGATAGGATTTTGCAGGGCTCTAAATGGCATTTTAAGGACTCTAAACAGCACAAGCAAAAAGAAAATATAATGGGTTCTGGGAGGAGCAGCACGGCTATTTTCCTAGAATTAATATTTTTTTTTCAATTTGCTAGGAACATATAATGCAGTAAACATAACTCAATGTTCCAATATCTTGAGAAAAAAATGGCTTAATGAAAGTAGAAATCCAAGATTCAATAGGAAACCTGGTAAATCACCTGACCTCTGACCAATGAGGAAAAAATCCTATTGTGATAAACACCATTACGAAGGCTGCCTGCTTCAAAGCTGTTTCTATCTCTAAGCAGATGACTCAGAGACACTGTGTTCTTTCTATCTAGTCATATATCTCATATACAGTGGACAACCTGCTGCAATAAATTCCATTTCTGCTCTCAGTGCATGCACCAGTTTTTTTTTTCCTATAGGAAAAGTAATGGCTTCTTGTGCCACACAAGGATGAGGAGGCTGAATTGAACTGTAGCTGAACTCCATTTAGTGTTTCTCTTGAGCTATCAATATACAACTATTGCTTAAATTCCTTTATACCTTCCCCCACAAATAACTACCCAACTTCTCAAGCCAAATACTTAACACCAACATCTGGAGCTCCAAATAGGATTCCATGCTAATTTACAGATAAGGCTTACTCTTGGTATTTGAAATTTCAACAATTGTCATTCCTGCTATTCATGAGTGACCCTGACTGTCATTTCTATTTTGGGTGGGGCCTGAATTTCAATCCAACTGTTGTTATTGCCATCTCAAAAGGGTTTAATTTATCTACATGTCACAGATATATTCTTGCTCATGAAGAGTCATGTTTTTCTGCATTTGATGAAGATTGCAATGTCTTAAGGATCAATTTGAGAATTCAAGGACTAGATGGATTAGATAACATACCTAATATTAGCATTTGTCTATGCCATGATGCTTGTTGATGCCAAGTAAAAGTATGGTACTCACTGATGTGCGAGTGTGTATGAATTTTAGAGTTTAGAGTTTACTTTTGAAGATGAAATATTCAAACTTAAAGAGAAACTATGGCAGCATAATTGCTTTCTGGATATTTTTATCTAGATTTATTTATAAGTGTATTTTAGAAAATAAGACTAACAATTAGATGGTGAGAGACAGAATTGGTTCAGAGAGCACTAGCTACTCTAATACTTCTCAAACTCATTCTACATGTATACATATATTATTATTTATAAAATCATTTATAACATCATGCATACATCAAGATCATTTATCTCTAAATATTTTAGTATATAATGGCATTGTCTTGCAAACCACAGTTCAATTAACCAAGTCTGGAAATTGAACATTGATATACTACCATTTGATAGTACAAAGTCCACATTCAGGTTTTCTTGATTGTTTCATTGGCATGCTTCAGAGAAATGACAATAAAACCTATCCATGTTTCAACCTAGAATAAAGTAGTACATTCAGTTCTACTTGCTTTTGTCCCCTTTAATCAGGGGCAGTTCCATGGAATACACACTCACACACACACACAAACACACAAAAAAAATCACTGACTTATTTTGAGGATCATGGTCTCATTGTTCCATAGAATTTTCATTAAATTGTATTTGTTTCATGCTTTCTCATGATTAGATTAAGGTTATATATATTTAGTCAGACTCTTACTAGGATTTATAGTTTTATTCTTGTTAATTTATAATGTGATTGTTGAACAATGAAACCAACATCAAAAATTCTCCTACATCATGAATATATTCTAAGAAGATACATGTTACTAAGATTTTTGCTCCCAAATCTTCAGTAACAGAGGTTATGAAAGCCATCTTCCAGGGAACTGATGTGGAGTAAACACATCATAAACTCATGGTTAGGTTGCTTATTTCTAACACTGTCAGTCTGTCTATGAAGTCTGTGTACTCTAGAATTTTCTTTTCGACTCACCATGCTGCTATCCTACAGTAAACCATGTGGAAGTCAGTGATGAAAAATGTGTAGAAATGGAGTGACATTTACCAGCCAAAAGATTCTGATGGTGCATCTTACTAAATCTTCATTACTTTTATAAAACACACCACAAAATAGAATAAATAATTCACATAAATGCCACTCATTCAAACATGAAAAGTTCATTTCATGATTTAATGCCATTGACTTAGATTATTGCAGTTTCTCAATTATTTATCAAATAGCACAGGATAGTACTCATTCACTGTCACCAATAGAAATTCAGAGTTCTCACTAGTGCAAATGTGGAGCAGTGAGTCTCATGAAAGATGGTATATGGATGCAAAATATACTTAAATGTATATCCATTCCCTCTTCTACTCACTCACAAAATTCTATTAAGATGTTATTTTATATCAGGTTCTGAGAAAAGTATTAGATTTTGGGTTTGAAAACCTTTACCTCAATGAAATCTTATCACAATCAGTAATTTCATTTAAAAAAAAAACAGAGCTCAAGTTTTTCTCTTGCTAAAATTCATCACTTCATATATTGTCCTAGTTTTGACAGTGAAAAGGCAGAAAGAATCTGGGATGATTATGTGACTTGTTTCAGCCTGTTGGCCCAATGATGTTGACATGGTACATTAGACCATTCTCAAAAGCTAGGAAGACCTCGTGGTTGTAGTTATGTACCATTCCTGTGTTCCCTGCCTTATTAGTATGTGATCTTTCAGTATGAAATGCACTTGATTCTTCCAATGCTGTGATCTGCAAAAATGTCATTTATGTCTTTTGTTGTTCCATGAACATCTGTTAAGTCATAAGTTCATTACAGTGTGAACATAATATAATGGAGATCACACTGGTCTAGCTTCCAGGTGATGTGTCTTCCTGAGTGGGGCAAAGATGAACCATTGCTCTTCTCCACTCGTTTTTCTACTGTGGACGAAGAACTACATTTGATCTTCCTATGTGCTCTTACAGTTAGATGCTACTGACTTGTAACTAATAGAAAAGTTGGAAGATATGAAACACTTTTTGCTTCTAGGCCTGGATTCTAGAAATCTGCTATGTGTATCCTTTTGAAAAAATTTGTATAGATTTACAGTAGTCTGGTGAGATCACAATAGTGATGAACACCTGGATCTTTGAATCATTTCAACAAACTCTTTCTGACATTGAATTATTATGGAACCAAGCAATAGATAAGTTCCTTGGTGTTAATTACTGAGACTTTGTTGTGTGTTAGAGGAAAAAGTATTACCTGTAGTTAATAACCTGCTGTACCAATAATGTTAACTTCTGTCACCTTTTTTTTAACATCTGACCTTTCAGCATCTCAATGATGTCTTCTGTCAAAGGAGTGCAATTTTATTCATGAAATCATCAAATAAGGTGATATTTGACAGACTAGTTTGTAGATGACTATATGAACAGAGGATAGAGTCATTACTATTGGGTCTGTCCCCTTACAAAGAGCTGATTCAATATTTTTCCTACAAGTATCTCAGTTAATATATATGCATGCAACAATAATAAAGAAGAGAGCATGAATTTGAGAGGGAGAGGTGGATCATAGAAGGAGTTGTCAGTGGAGAGGAGGGGGCAGGAGTGATGTAGATACAGTGTTTACATAAAAAGTTCCCCCCCCAAATTAAAATGAAAACATTGAATTTCCCAAGCCTTCTTAAAGGTCTCATTACAGAAGCAAGTTGAATAGTAGGTCCTCATAAAGCTTTACCCCAGGTCCTTTTTATAATCATCTGAGGAAAGAAGTAGTTTGCCACCTTCAATTTACAGATAACTGGGGTTTAAGAAATTTGGTCAGAGTCATTTGGTGTAGATGTACTCAAACTAGTGCTTAATTAGAATTTCTATTGCTATAATAAAATACTATGACCAAACTCAACTTGGACAAGAATGGGTTTATTCAGCTTACAATATTCACCACACTTCATCACTAATGGAAGTTAGAGCAGTACCTGAAACACAAACCATTGAGAAAAACTGCCATGATCAACCTGTTTTTGTACCTTCCAGGGCAGCCTGCCCAGAGATGGCACTGCCTCCAGTGACTTGGATCTTCCAGAATTAGTAAAAAAAATGCAAACAGACTTGCTTTCAGTAGAATCTCATGTGGAGGCATTTTCTCACTTGATGGTTCCTCTTCCCAGTTGACTCTAGCGTATATCAAGTTGACATAAAACTAACCAACACTCCTAGGTTTTCAGAAATGCTCTGCTTTTAAACTCTACACATCTGCCTGTTGTTTACTATGTTAGGATCTTAGAACTGACTATTTCAATCCAAGTCTTACTCCTGTGAATTCCAGATCTCCTTATAGACAAAAGATGTGTTACTTTTTAAAATAGCTAGAAACAATTCTTGTTTGGATGCTAGAAACAATTCTTGTTTGGATGCTCAAATGGACATGATATTCTTGTTCACTTTCCACTAATTTACTTGTCCTTTTGAAAGTGTCTTGATTTTCTCATGTGCTACATAAATGCTACTTTTAGTCTATGCATGTGTACAAGTTCGTGTGTGTAGAGGCCTAAGGATGGAGTACAGTGTGTTCCTCAGTCAGTATCTTAGTTTTTGAGATGAAGTCTCTGAACCTGGATCTCAATAATTGGGCTATGCTAATTATTGGCCAAAAAGGGCTCCTAACATCTTTCCCCTTACCTAGTGCTAGGATTTCAGATATGTGTCATTGTATGTAGCTTTTCATCTGGATACTGGGGAATAGAACCTGATTTTCATGCTCATGAAACAAGCACTTTACCAACTGAGCCAGCACCCTAGTCCAGAAATGCATTTTTTAAAAAATAAACTGCTAAAAAAGAACCCTTTGTGGAAAGTTTGTGGTGGGTATTTATTTCACCAATGATCTTGGGCTATCTGGCCTAATAGAGAAAGTGTTTCTTGTCTACCTATGTGACTGCTTAAAAGGGAAGAGGAAAGAGGTCATGCCCACTTGGGTGGTAAACACTGGGTCAGGTGGCATGAAGCAGCATGTGATTGGTCCTCAGCTTCCCAAGGACTGTACAACTGGATTTACCTTTTTCTGTATCAGTGAGACCCTTAATATATTGAGTGATGTTGTAAAGTATAGAACTTCTTAATAAATTTATACAAACACACACACACATATACCATTGAGGCTCATGTAATAGGTGACACTCAACATGCACACATAATTTTTGGGGGGGAGATTAAGATCTGTTGTCCCAAAAGTGAGAGAATTATATTCATAAAAAGAAGCATCTGGGTAGTTCTTCACATTGTACAAAGAACACCAATCTCTATAGTCCCTACATTCTATACAGATGCAAATAAATCAGAAAAGGTAGGACATAAATTATGAGATTTAAACAAAGTGGTTCAAACCCCTTACAATTATGTACAAAAGTCAGAATTTTATGCTATTCTTACAGTACTAATGGAATATACAGAACCTCTCAATATAGTTACTCTCAGCATTTTCTGAAGAAAGAGTTAGTCTGCATATTGAAAGCCCTGAATTTATTCTTGATAATACAGAATTAACCTTGCTATTTATACAATTATAAGAAATAATCAAAAATAGAAATCATATATATATATATTATACACACACACACACACACATATATATATATATTATCACACATTAGAGCTCATATGAGTTTGCCAGGTCCTTTAGCACTAGTTAATGATGAAAGTGATCAATTATTAATAGGAAACATTTTTGGAGGCCTCAGAATTTTATAAAAAAACACCATGTAAATAGTAATTTAAAAAAAAAAAGATTTCTTCATCCCTTGGCAACAAGCCAAGGAGATTGTAAAAAAAAAAAAATTGTGTTACTTGGTCCTTCTATAACTAAACTCCATTTCTGGCAGGAAGTATTTCTAAAGGATATTTGGCAAATATATGTGTTTCATTTTGCAGAATTTGGAAAATTAAAATACAAAAAATCTATTGAGCAAAAAGAAATCTGACCTAAAGGTACCTATAATCTCTACAGACTAAAATCTGACTACTTAAGCATCTATATATCTTTATTACTTTTAGTAAAAGTTGTAGTACTGATTCAGCTGAATATAAAAGCTGACTTTGGAGTTGAAGATGCCTCTCTTCTTCTCTAAACCTAATCATGTCATTAAAAAAACAAATCTAGAGTTTTTGTTTTATATTCTAAAAACCACCTGTTGTGGGACAGAAAACAACCAAAAATCTAGGGACTATTGTTGTCAAAATTCTATTTCTTCCTTACACTTATCTTGACTCTTTGGAACTATTGTTTAGATATAGTGCTATTCTAAAATTATACTTTCAATTTTGATATTAATAATGTTTAAGTTTTCCATAATGAACAATAAAATTTTCTAACAGAGATCCCTGTAGTCTCTAGAAGGAAGATGGGGCCCCACAACAACAGTTCTACCTGGTTCATAATGATGCCCTTGAGCTCATAATACCACTTAAAGATTGGCTATGGACTACAAGCTGCTCACAACCATTCCAAGGTGGGTAGCTAAAATGTTCTATCACATTACACCTCTAGCCAGAACTCCACATATGCTTTGCCTATTATTCAGAAACTGGCTACAAATGTTACAGCTAGTCCTTTTTTAAAATTGTTTTTTTTTAAAAAAATCAATATCAAGCTTCATATAAAAAAGCAAAACATTCAGGATAGCTAAAAAAATCATGCACTAATAAAATTTCTCTTTTCTTTAAAATACATGAAATATAAAAGATAAAATCTAAAGGTCCTCAAGCCAGGTTAGGGTCAGCTACAGATGAAGAAAGCACAGTATGTCACAGCTAATGCCCACGAACGCACTGTGGCCAC